>VZQC01003736.1:1034510-1082735 GCA_009823505.1 Rhizomys pruinosus | reverse complement strand
ATGAGCTCTGATGGGGTGGGGGGAGACACAGGTCTAGATTTTATTAGTAACATAATCTTGTACAAAAATATATTACAAAATAAAAATAAAAAACTGAAGTGATAAAAGCCATATATATCAAACCCACTGCCAACATCATCCTAAATGGAGAAAAATTGGAACCATTTCCCTTAAAGGCAGGAACCCAGCAAGGCTGCCCCCTATTGCCACTCCTCTTCAACATAGTGCTCGAAACACTTGCTAGGGCAATAAGACAAGAGAAGGAAATTAAAGGAGTATTAATTCGAAAAGAAGTTAAGCTATCCCTTTTTGCAGATGATATGATAGTTTACCTAAGGGATGCTAAAAACTCCACCAGAAAACTTCTAGAAATTATTAAGAGTTTTAGTAAAGTGTTGGGCTACAAAATCAACCTAGAAAAATCAGTAGCCTTTCTTTACACCAACAATAAACATGTGGAGAAGAAATACAAGGAGACCTTCCCACTCACAATAGCCTCAAAAATAATAAGATTCCTGGGAACAGACCTAATCAAAGATACCAAAGATCTCTACAACAAAAATTTTAAACCCCTGAAGAAGGAGATTGAAAATGACATCAAAAGATGGAAGGAACTTCCATGCTCATGGATCGGGAAAATTAATATAGTTAAAATGTCCATTTTACCCAAACTGATATACAGATTCATCGCAATCCCAATCAAAATCCCTATGAGCTTCTTCACAGACTTGGGAAAAAAAATCGTTAAATTCATATAGAAAAACAAAAGACCCCAAATAGCTAAAGCAATCCTGAGTGAAAAATGCAATACAGGGGGGATTGCCCTACCAGACTTCAAACTATATTACAGGGCCATAGTCATAAAGACAGCCTGGTACTGGCACAAAAACAGACCAGATGACCAATGGAACAAAACTGAAGATCCAAATTTGAACTCATACAATTTCAGCCACCTCATATTTGACAAAGGGGCAAAAAACCCTCAGTGGAGGAAGGATAGTATCTTCAGCAAATGGTACTGGCAAAATTGGATTACATCTGTAGAAGAACAAAATTAAACTCGTACCTCTCACCCTGTATGAAAATAAATTCCAAGTGGGTCAGAGATCTCAACGTGAAGCCTGAAACCCTGAAGGTGATAAAATAAAAAGTTGGCAACAACCTACAAGACATCGGTGTAGGAGGAGACTTTCTAAACCAGACAATAGCCACACGGGAAGTAAGGTCAACAGTTGACAAGTGGGACCTCATAAAACTCAAAAGCTTCTGTACAGCAAAAGAAACAATCAAGGAGGTGAAGAGAAACCCCACAGAGTGGGAAAAAATCTTTACCAGTGACAGAGCATTAACGTCAAGAATATATAAACTACTCAAAAAACAAAGAAGACAAATGACCTACTCAAAAGATGGAGTAAAGAGCTGAACAGAGTCTTCAGCAGTGAGAATTAAAGATGGCTGAGAAACATCTTAAAAAGTGTCCATCATCATTAATAATTAAGGAAATGCAAATTAAAACCACTCTCAGATATCATCTCACTCCAGTAAGGCTAGCTAAGTTCAAGAAAACAAAAGACAACAGATGCTGAAGGGGTTGTGGGGAAAAGGGAACACTCATCCACTGCTGGTGAGAATGTAAACTTGTACAACCACTATGGAAAGCAGTGTGGAGAACCCTTAAAAGACTCAGAATGAGCTTACCACTTGACCCAATCATATCACTCCTGGTTATATACCCCAAAGACTCATCGTACCACAAAGATACATGCACACCCATGTTTATTGCAGCTCTCTTCACAATAGCGAAGAGCTGGAACCAGCCTATATGCCCCTCAACAGATGAGTGGATGACAAAAATGTGGTACATCTACACAATGGAGTACTATTCAGCAGTAAAGGATGGCATTATGAACTTTGCAGGTAAATGGATGGAGCTCGAGGCCATTATGCTGAGTGAGGTGACACAGTCCCAGAAAGACAAACAGAGAATGGCTTCCCTCATTTGTGGATGCTAACACCAAATCCCCCAGACAAAAGGCAAGCCGAATGACAGTATGGTTATATTTTTGTTTATCTGAAACAACTATGTTGTTATAATGTGAATCTCTCAATGGGCTCTAGAATCCACCCACCAATTATTTTCAGAATCTGTAATTACTGTATATGGGTGGAGAGTATGTATCCATATTTTAGAATAATATGCAATTAATGGAGGAAAATGTGAATTCTTAAGCATAAAAAATGTCTGAGAGAAAGATGCAGGACAGTTATGGCAGAATACATGATCTGGGATGGGATGGGATGGGGTGGGGTGGGGGAAAGGGATAGGGGAATATACCTGAACAGAAATGAAAAATGATGTATGAAATACATAAAAGATCAATAAAAAATAAAATATCGATCAGATCTTCAAAAAGTGATATTGGATATTTGAAGGGAACTGATGGAGTATTAACTTTCTTACTCAACACGTGGTTTCACAGCCTCTGGATGTCTTCTGCAGAGAACCTGTCACTTCTGAGTACACTCAAGCTTCAGATTAACCAGAGGGAATATTACAGGAGGGAAACACACCAAGAGCATATTGAACAGCATGTGCCACAGGCCCAGCCAAGAGCTTCCTTTTTAAAAATATTTTTAATTGTTTTAGAATTGCATACATCTATATAATGCGTTTTGATCAAATCCACCCCCGTTTCCTCTCTTCTGATTCCTATCCTAGTCTCTCATCACACTATTCCCTCCCAATTTCACATGCTTCCTTTCATTATTGTTTACTTTTGAAAATGTAATACATGAGTACTGTATTTACAATATTTCCTCTCCCTATCCAATTCTTTCTATGTCCCCCCAACTCTCTCAACTTTGTGACCTCTCTTCTAATTACTATTGCTGCATATGCATATATTTTTTGCATACATGTGTATGCATATATTATGTAATATGTATGCATGCATAAGTATACATATGTATATATTGTTATATATGTGCAAATAAAATCTTAATAACTTTCTAAAAAAATGAAGTAATTTCATGTATTTTATTTGATCAAGAAGGAATAAAGCTTAAAATAAATAGCACCACAAATCCAGACAACACAAAGAAATCCTTGGGGAAAAATGAAAGATGTTCTAAGAGGAAAAAAAGTTAAGTCTAAGAACTTACATTAAGAAATCAGGGAGACGCCATAACGCGCCAGGCCAGGATCGAAAGGTTATTCCTGGACAAATGTCAGCCCATGAAAGGAAACAGCCAGAATTGACCAGAGTCCAAGTCAACAGCTCCAGAGAGAGTGGACTGTTTTACCTCTCATCCACCTGTGCCCCTTTTCTAAGCCTAGGGAACAACCTACGGAAGAGGGGGCGTGGTAGAATGTAAGGGCTGCGATTGGGGTGAATGGTGAAACTACAGCAATGTAGTCTGGACACTCATTTGATCAACTTGATTGAACAAACAACCTGTCACCCCCCACTGGATGGTGGGGCTGTAGGTGTTTGGGCACAACAGCCTGCAGATAGGTTTTGCATGAAGGATGCTTGTACTCATGGATTTTTTTTTTTGGGGGGGGGGAATGAAAAAAAAAAGAACTGAGATAAAGATGCATCGACATTTATTAAGCAGAATGCATGATCATGGGATGGGGTGGGGTTGGGGGTGATGGAAGAGTGAATATGCCTGAAACTGAATTGGAAAAATGTATTAATGCACAAAACATCAAAAAACTAATTTAAAAAGAAAAAAAAAGAAAAGAAGAAAAAAAAAAAAGGTTGGGGGCTGGGAGAGATTGGCCTAGCTGGTTAAGAGAGCCGACTGCTCTCTACAGAGAGACAATGATTCAATCCCCAGCATCGCACATGGCAGCTGTATAACCGTCTCTTTAACTCCAGTTCCAGGGGAATCGGGACGCCCTCTATCTGACCTCCGCATCATTTGCACGACAGGGTGACAAACCTACATGCAGACAGTAACACACATTAACACACAAAAAATAAATAAAATTTAAAAAAAAAGAAAGAAATCAGGCTGGGCATGGCCTAATCCCAGCACTTGGGAGGCAGAGGCAGGTAGATCTTTGTAGGTTCAAGGCCTGCCTGTTCTACATAGTGAGCTCCAGGACAGCTGGGGCTTCAGAGAGGCCCTGTTTCAAAAAGATAAAAAATAAAAAATAAAAAAAATTAAAAAAAAGAAAGAAAAGAAAAGAAAAGAAAAAGAAAGAAATCAGAAACCAACAGAAAGAACTTTGTAAACAATGATGGTTGTCAAGTGTATTAGTCAGGGTTCTCTAAAGAAACAGAAGCAACAGAGCGGGAATATATAGCTATATACAATTTATTGATTTGCTCACGTGACAGAGTTCAAGGAGTCCAACAGTAGCTGCACCACACTGGAAAGGCCAAGAATCCAGGGAACTGCTCAGTCCGCAAGGCTGGATGTCTCAGTAGTTCCAATCTAGTGCTGAAGGCCCGAATGGATTCCAGGAGATCTGCCGGTCTCAGTACACGCTGGGATCCAAAAAGTTGATCACGGCAGCAAGACAAACTCACCAGATGAGAGAGGCAAGCCACAGGAGAAAAAGGGACCAGCTCCTTCTGCCGTGGCCTTTTATACTGCCTGCCAGCAGAAGGTAATGCCCACATTTGGGGTGGGCCATCTGGGTTGAGGTGGTCCAATCCAAACATCCTTTTTCTCTTGTTTGTTCCTTAGTCCAGTCAAGTTGACACACAGGATTGACCATCACATCAAGAAATTAGGTATACAGAGTGTTGGTCCATGGACAGGTCTCCTATATTCAACTTCATTCACCCAGGGCTCAGGGAATATTGTGGAAGAGCTGGTGGAAAGATTCTAAGAGCCAAGGAGGTGATCCAAGACCATATGGAAACAGAATCCCTGTCTGGGACCTTACTCATGTGAGCCTGTAGCAATGCTGTCAACAAGACCCACGCAAGTGCAACCAGACAAAAAGCTAGTATGGAAATGTGGAAATGGGCAGCAGAACCCAATCTTAACTGAAGAAATATTGGCAGATTACTGTTGGGTGAGGAAGAGCTGCAAGGGACTCTGGATAAGCTGACAAGAGCTCAGGGGATGAACCAGCACTGAGGAATGGCTGGGGAGAGTAATTTGGCACAATAGGCCTTAACACATGAAAGAATGCATGGGTTCCAGTGGAGAGGTGGAGTAAGGGAGGGTGCCAAAGGAGGAGGGGGAGTAAAGATGATTACAACTGATTGAGAAGCTACATACAAAATACACAAAAATTCAATAAAAAATTTCTGTAAATAAAACAGTAAAACCAAGAACAAACCAAACCCAGAAGCAGTAGATAAGAAGAAATAACCAAAACCAGAAAAATTAATGAAACAGAAAACACCTGACAATAAATCAACAAAAAGATTTGATTATTTGAAAAGAAAAAAAGTGACAAACCCTTAGTTTAGTTATCTAAAAGATAATAAACCCACAAATTAATAAATTTAGACATAAATAAGGAGACACTACATCAGATACCAAAGTAATCCAGAAAATCATAAAAGCATACTTTAAACAACTATATTTCACTAAGTTGGAAAAGTTAAAAGAAATGGATGTTTCTAAATAAATATGGCCAACCAAAGTTAGCCCAAGATGCAATCAATAACTTAAACAGTCAAGGAGACTGAAACAGCAATTTAAAAAATCTCCTGGCTAAAAAATGCCTAGGTCCAGATGGATTCACAGCAGAATCTTCCCTAATATTTAAGGAGACATTACAATGAATGCTTCTGAAACTATTCCACAAAATAGAGATAAAAGGAATACTTTCACATTCCTTCTACAAAGTCAGTATTACTGTAATATCAAAACTTGAAAGAGATAAAACAAAAAGGAGAAACACAGACCTATATCTCTTATGAACATGGAGCCATAATTCTCAACAAAACATTTGCAAACTGCATCCAGACATACATCCAAAATTGCATTTACCATGGCCAAGGTTTCTTTATTCTAGTGATGCAGTTCCACAAATGTAAATAGATAAATATAATAAATAATATAAATGAAGCTAAAGACAAAATCTACATGAACAAAATTTCAACAGATGCAGAAAAGGCCTTTGATTAAATCCAGCATTCCTTCATGATAAAGTACAACAGAGAACAGGAGTGGAAGGAACACACTGTAACTTACTAAAGACTACGTCTGACAAACTCTTAGCCCACATTATCCTAAATAGAGAAAATCTTGAAGCAATCCCAAATCATAAGGGTATTCATTATCTCTACTATAAATAAAGATTTTACAATGTTCTATAAACATTTTAAAACATTTTCAATATCATTAACCATCAGAGAAATGCAAATTAAAATTACTTTGAGAGTCTAACTCATCCCAGTCTAAAGGCCTACCATAACAGTCAAACTGCCTGGGCTTGGAAGCATGGCTCAGCAATTAAGAACTCTGCCTACTTTTGCAAAGGACTCAAGTTTGGTTCCCAGCACCCACATAGCATTTAACAGCCATCTCTAAGTCTAGTTCCAGGGAATCTGAGCCCTCTTCTGGCCTCTGTGGGCATTGAACATCATGGGTACACGTTCATAAATGCAAATGCTGGCAAAGATGTGAGGAAAGGGACATTGCTATTCAATATTAGTAGGAGTGCATAATATATATAATATATATAATGGAATTTTATGGTTAAAATGAAACTTGCAGGGGAATAGAAATGAAAACAGACACAGAAAAATAAATATCATGTTCTTCTTCATATGTACATCTTAAATTCTAATCTTTCATTTTAGATTTCAATTTAGAGTTCTTGTAGAAGCCAGGATTCCAGAAAGAGACTATTGTAAGGGGAATGTCTTAATGGAGGGGTGATAGTAAAATATAGGCGATATACAAGTAAAGAGAGGAAATAGCAGGAGTGGCCATGTTTAAGCATGGAATTAGTGGTTGGGTATGGGAGGTAAGGGGGCTGGGGAGAGGATTAACCAAATGAGGAGGGTAAAAAGAAGCCCTATGGTAATCTGTTCTATCAGTTACTTTCTTGTTGCTGTGATTAAAAAAACATGAACCAAAGTAACTTACAAACAAAAGCAATTATTTTGCTTCAGTTCCAGAAGTGTCTATCATATTGGTGAGGCATGCATGGCAGAAGGGGCAGGAAGGCTTCAGGAGAAAGAAGCTGAGAGATCATTTTTTTGGCCTTTTCGAGACAGGGTCTCCTTATAGCCCCAGCTGGCCTGGAACTCACTCTGTAGACCAGGCTGGCCTTGAGCTCACAGAGATCTGCCTGCCTCTGCCTCCCAAGTACTACGATTAAAGGTGTGTGCCACTATGCCCGGCGAGAGATCATATCTTAACTGCAGCATTGAAAGAATGGAGAGAGACAGAGACAAAGAGACAGAGGGAGAAAGAGAGATAGAGAGAGAGCAGGAGGTGCTGCAAAGACACAAACCCTTAAAGATGGTCCCTGGTAAGGACCCACAACTTACCAAACAGCACCACCAACAGGAGACTGAGTGTTCAAATAATGAGTCTGGGGGGACATTTCTCATTCAAACTACCACAAGACTATCTTGTGACCAAGTTAAATTGGAAAGGAGATGCTGTGAATGGTTGGGTTGGTATTAAACAAAAACAACTGTGCTCGGTGTGGAATTCATCTTTCTGAGTTTTTGGTCAGGGAGAAATAAAGGCCCCTAAAACAATACAAACACTTGTTCCTCCTTTTGGTTGCCCATTAGAACTTGATAATAGCACCTCATTGTTGAATACAATGCACACAACTTGGTTGCTTGATATATAGAATTCAATCTGAACTAGAAGCTTCCTCTTTCCTGGCTAGCTTTCATGGTACCAGGAGGTATCACATATGCAGTATGCTAAAGGGAAAATAGCATCAATGTCCTACCAAGCTTCAGGTCCTAAAAACTTGATAGTATTCTAGTTTTCTTTCTATTGCTTTGATAAATACCAGAACCAAAGGCAATTTGGGGGGGGAGGTTTTATTTGCCTTACACTTACAAGCGACAGTTCATTAAGAGAAGTGTTGGTATGCATGGAATTCACTGATCTTAGCATGTCTCCTGCAGTAGTTGGATTGACAGAAACAATGAATGGATTTTAAGAAACTTTTAAAGTACTGGCTGTGTAGCAGTAGCTTGGGGGGCTGGAGCAAGGTTCTTAAAAGGATGTGTGTGCTCAGGAGCCAATATATGTCTCTGTTATGTCTAGGATTCATGGGTCCAGAAATTAAGGGGTGGATATAGGAATGCTGTCAATTACTATCACCTTTACTGATCCAGTTTGAAATTTTTCCTTCTTCTGATGATGACCTTGTATTTGGTTGGCCTAGATGTTTTGTTTCCAGAGAATGATTCTGCCTACAAGCACAAAAACCATGTCATTGAACTAGAAGTGAAACCCCCCCAGTCACCTGACCTTGTATTTTGTTGGCTTAGATGTTTTGTTTCCAGAGAATGATTCTGCCTACAAGCACAAAAACCATGCCATTTAACTAGAAGCAAAGACTCCCCCCTGGTCACCTGAAGGTCTTGATGCCATTTAGTCAAATGATTAAGAAAGGAGTAACAATGCTAGAAGATCCAAACTGCCAGGGGGAAATTGGACTGCTTTTCTATATGGGAGATAGAGAAGAGTATGTCTAGAATGCAAGAGATCCTTTATATCATCTCTTGGTATTACCATGATTAAGGTCAAAGGTTTTGAAACTAAAACAACCCAATAAGGTAGGATGATAAATTCTCAAGAGCCATCAGGACTGAAGGTATGTTAAACCTCTCCAGGTAAACAATGAAGACCCACTGAGAGGATGGATGAGGGTGGAGGGGAGGAGATACAGAATGAGTATCATGGAAGGAAGCTATAAATAGCAGGTAAAGCCACATGACTAGAGACTGAAATGAGGGCTGTAACTGACACGAGGTTTTTGTCCTGCTGGTGGGCATGCATTAAGTAGATATCTGTGTTTTCTTTCTTCTTTTCCTTTATCATGTAATGTAACATTGATTGAGATGATACAGTGTTTTGAATGAGAATGTCCCCCATAGGCTCCAAGTATTCAGACATTTTGTCCCCAGTTGGTGGCACTGTTTTGGGATGTCTGAGAAAGTGTGGCCATGCTGGAGGAAGTACATCACTGGAGGCAGGCTTAGAGAATTCAACAAGCCTTGTCAGTCTCCAGTTGCTCTCTCTCTCTCTCTCTGCTTCCTGTGCTCACTAGAAGATGTGAACATTGGCTTCCTGCTCCAGCTCCTGCCACCATGCCTCCCCATTATGATGGACTCTAATTCCCTGCAACTGTCAATTGTAAGATCAAATAAAGTCTTGCTTTTATAAGTTCCCTTGGTTATGGTGGTTTTATCACAGCAACAGAAAAGTAACTAATACAGTAATTGGTATCAGAGAGTGGGCTGTTGGCTGTGAAGAACCTGACCATGTGGGTGTTTGGAGAAATGTGGAAGACTTTGGAATTTGGGGCTAGAAAAGCTGTTAACTGCTATAAGGACAGTAGAAGAGTGGAAGAAAGAGGTGCTGAGAAAAATTTAGTTCCAGAGGAAAATAAGGAATTAAGCAGCAACTGGGATATTTTGGCAGAGTCTGACTGGAGTTTGCCCCCAGCACAAATGTTTGCCTGAGGCTAAGCTGAAAAGTAAGGGACTAATTTCTTTGGCGGAGGATATTTCTGCCAGAAAGAAAGCATACTACAGAAATGGTGGTGTGGCTACTAATGGTGAATATTATAC
This sequence comes from Rhizomys pruinosus, assembly GCA_009823505.1. Taxonomy (NCBI): domain Eukaryota; kingdom Metazoa; phylum Chordata; class Mammalia; order Rodentia; family Spalacidae; genus Rhizomys; species Rhizomys pruinosus. The sequence goes on along the minus strand of VZQC01003736.1, from coordinate 1,072,986 downwards.
AGATCTACAATGAAAAAGAGCAAATGGGGCAGAAAGAAATGCAGAATGAACAGTTTGGATTGGAAAAGAGCACTAGGAAGATTAATGTTGCAGCCAAGGCCTGTGAAGGAGAGAATCCCTTTGATAAGGAGATTAAAGTGATTAGGAAAAGGCCTAGAGATTTACAAGTAAACAATAGTTTTCCACCTTCAGGGAAAAACCACACCCAGTTAAGCCTCCAACTTTTGAAAGGAAAAATCCTGAACGAGTTCTCTACTCTAACAGTCCAGGGCAAAGAAAAGCCATGAATGTGGTTGAAGTAGGCCAGGGACCATCCCAAACTTGCAGCCAAACTCGGCAGTATCATTCACGTAGTGCTGGCTTTAGGGGCATGAAAGATGCAAGAGAGAAGGGGTCATCAGTTCTTCCTCCGCTGTTTCAGAGAGCTGCTGAGTCCAAGCAGAGTGCAGCAGGGGCATCTCTGAATAAAGAAGGCCCTGATAGGCCATTGCATGAAGTTGTGAAAGTGAAGCCTGGTTGGCAGCAGAGACCCCAAGAAGACATTCGAGATGCCAGAGCTGTGAGATATTTGCCAAGGAGAGCTGCATACAGGGAGTGGTACCAGCCTAAGAAAGAGATGTATGTTACCTGCAAAGCTGGAAGAGCTGAGCCATCTAAGCCCTTTGGTAGTAAAGTCCCAAAAGTCACACATGGAGCTATTGGACTTGGTGTTTGCCCAACTGATTTTTGGTCTTGTTTTGGTCCTATATTTTCTCACTATGCCTCTATTCCTCCTTTTTGGAATGGGAATGTGTATTCAGTTCCACTCTATGTAGGGAGTATGTAATTTGTCTTTTGATTTTTCAGGAGCTTACAGTTAAGAGACTGGCCTGGGTCTGGACTGTAGACTTTTGAATAGTATTGAGACTTGCAAAGACTATGGGGGCTTTTAAGGTTGAACCAAATTCATTTTGCATTTTTTATGTGCATTTGCCTATGGGGGCCAGGAAATGGAATGTGGTGGTTTGAATGAGAATGTCCCCCATAGGCTTCAAGTATTGAGAAAGTTTGTCCCCAGTTGGTGGCACTGGTTTGGGAGCTCCTAGAAGATGTGGCCATTCTGGAGGAAGTACATCACTGGAGGCAGGCTTAGAGAGTTCAACAAGCCTTGCCAGTCTCTAGTTGCTCTCTCTGCTTCCTGTGCTCACTGGAAGATATGAACCTCAGCTTTCTGCTCCAGCTCCTGCCACCATGCCTCCCACCACAATTCCCTTGGATGGTCAACTATAAGATCAAATAAATTCTTCCTTTTATAAGTTCCCTTAGCCATGGTAGTTTTGTCACAGCAAGAGAAAAATGACTAATATGGATGATATTGGGAATTGTTATAAATCTGTTATCATATTTCAGTTTGGGGACATTAAAAGACTAAACATTCCTCAATGGACTGTGTTATGAAGGTCCTTTGGAGCCTAGAAGATTACATTCCAAGCTCCTACAGTTAAGAGAATTGAGATACTTAAAGCATTGGGATTTTTAAAAATTTGGTATTTTGTATCATAAAACAAGTATAGCACTTAGGAGACAAGGGATGGAAGGTTAAGGTTTTCAAACTGACATATTTGTGTGACAAGTTGACAAAATGTGGGTTACGATGGTTTTAAATGTCAACTTGCCACAATTTCAAATCCCCTGAGCAGGAGGCCTCAACTGAGAAACTATTCATTCACATAGTAAATCCCACCCCACATGTGGACAGTACCATCATATAGCACCCAACGTAAGAAACAGGGTAAAGAAAGGAGGTTTCTCACCATTTGCTTCCTTCTCTTTTCCTCTTGCTGCTGAGTTTCTTTATGTTATTGTTGGAGCTGCCGATTCTTTTGCTATTTGTTACAACTAGCATTTCCAGGCTTCCAGTGTCAACAGAGGAAGAACCAGCTGCTCTCCAAGAACTCTCCAGGTCTTCAGCACCAAATTAGGACTGTTAGGGCTGCTGAGATACCCAGCTGTGTGGACTGTACAATTGCTAGATTCTTGGTATCTTGGTGTAGTCAGCCATGCAGGACACCCAAACCCAAGGATGAGGAACTACTGAGCTCTTAGGCTCCTCATAAGTGAGATGACTCCTGTCATTATTTTAATATAAGCTGATTTAATCAATTATTCACATACATTTTTTCTTTCTATCAGTTCTATTCCTCTAGAGAATGCTAATATAGACACTAATCTCCCCAGCAAGATGTGTCACCTTGTGCAATAAATGACATGATTCTTATGAGGTTAAGTAACTGTTCTCTGATTGGATTTTAGGCCCAATTCATGGGAGGAAATGTGCACCCTGAACCTGTAAATCTCCTCAAAAGCCCATGAAATGGGTGGATATAAGCCTTAAGTAAAACTTCTTTTTTTTTACATAACTCACTGAGTCCATGAGCATTGCCTAAATATGCCATCCACCAGAGTATGAACAACTAACTCTCCCACTCCCCAGTAGCCATCAGCTTCTCCTCAGCTAGAGATAGGGTCTTATGGGTTCCACCCCCATTCATGTTGAAATTTTTGTTGACTTGATCTTTTTTTTATTTTATTTATTTATATGTGTATGAATGTACTGTCTGCATGCAGGTTTGTGCACCCGTTGTCATGCAATGACACGGAGGTCAGAAGAGGGTGTTGGATTCCCCCTGGATCTGGAGTTCTCCTGGAATTGGAGTTTCAGACAGTTCTCAGCCGCCATGTGGGTGCTGGGCATCAAACCCGGGTCCTCTGTAAGAGCGGTCGGTGCTCTTAACCGCTAGGCCATCTCTCCAGCCCCTATTGACTTGATCTTATACAGCTCTTCTGCAAGCAGCCATAGCTCTGTGAGTGCATATGTGCAACATTCCTGCTGTCCAGGAGACACTGCTTCTTCACAGTCCTTCTCAACCTCTGGGACTTACAATTTTCCTGTCCTCTGTTCAGTAATGTTCCATGAGAGACTTGGGAGGAAAGCATGTGACATAGGTCCCATATATATCTAAGCACCCTGTTCTAGTTTGTCTTCCATTGCTGTGACAAAACACTCTGACCTACACCAACTTGGGGAGGAAAGTGTTTATTTGGCTCACAATTCAAGGTACAGTCATCCCTTAGGGGCCTGCAGTGTGGATAGCTTTAGTTGTCAACTTTAACACCTGGTTGTTGAGGGAGACTCAGTTGGGGAATTGACTCATTGGATGGCCTGTGGCACTAGGTATTGTCTTGTGGTCGAGCAGTGTGGGAGGGCCCAGACACAATGAGTAGTGCCACCCTGGGCAGGTTTTTGTGTACTGTATAAGACAGAAGGCAGGCTGGGCTGAACAGGGAGCAAGCAGTAAACAGCATTCCTCCAGGCCTGTGCTTCGCTCCTGCCTCCAGGTTCCTCGCCTGAGTTCCTGCCTTGGGCTCCCTGATGATGAACTGTGACCAGGAGATGTAAGCTGAATAAAACCCTTTCCTCCCCAAGTTGGTGTCTGTCAGAGTGTTTTTTCACAGCAATTGAAGACCACTTAGAACAAAATTGGTACCAGAGAGAATGGGGTATTGCTGTGACAGAACCTGACCTTGGTGTTTTGGGGAAGGATTGTGGAGGCGTTTGGAACTTTGTGGGAAATCCATTGAATGCCTAAAGATTGTTGCTGGGAGCTTGGAGCAGTTTTGCTGAAAGAGTTGTAGAAGATGGAGGCCTGGCTTGTGAAGTTCTAGTTCTTCAATTGGGAGCAGAGATCATCAGGATGTGTAATCTGTGGGTTCTATGCCGTCAGCTGGGGCTGAGAATCAGCTGTAAGCTAAGAGACCAGAACTGAAGTGAAATCTTGGTTGTAATGGCACCCAATTGATGCTGGTTAGCGGGGCTGAAAATAAATCAGCTGTAAGTAACAAGAGACCAGCCTCACTGTGGTGAACTCTGGGAAGACTTTTCCTTCAGGGTCAGACACAGAAGACAACTATGCATTCCCGAGGGACCTGAGCTCCATCTCGAGCCAGAAGGCGGACTTGGTAACGTGTAAGAGTTCCTATATGGTTCTGGTGTTTAAATTTGAGTGGGTCACAGAGAGAGCAGACGAGGCTTGTCACTGTGAGAATTCAGGAAAAGACCATTGGTGGAAGCGAGCACCCCGGTTGCAGTGAAGACCCCAGGTTGAGGGTCATGGAGAGAAGCTAAAGCTCTGCACCAGAAGAGGTCAGAAAAGACCATTAGTGAAGGTGCAACCTCAGTTCAGGTGAACCAAGTTTTTGGAGGTGATGGGGACCATGGTGACGACAACAAAAAGAGCAGCGCAGGTGTGAAATGGAGTCAGCCTGGGCATTCGAGATGAGCTGTGTGTGCCACGGCCAGCAGAGTCAGAGAAGGGGAACTGCCAAAACCCTTTGAAGCCCAGAAGTACATGAGTGAATTCCATGTGTCCAGCCTTGAGCTACTTTGCTGGACTTAGGTTTTGTTTGAGAGTGCCTTATTCTTCCTTTTGAAATAAGACAGTACTTGTTTTGGATTTTACAGCAGCCCACAGTTAAGAGACATTTAATAGACTGTGAACTTTTAAGCATTTGGACATTTTAAGGACCATGGGGCTTTTAAGTTTGTACTGTGTTAGGTTGTGATTAATGTTAATATCATACTTTGGGGATAAGAACTAGAAAGGTGGTGGTTTAATAGTGATGTGTTTTGTGTGTCAAGTTGACAAGGGGTCAATTGTGCTGGATAGCTTTAGTGTCAACTTGACACACCTTGGTTGAGGGAGCCTCAGTTGGGGAACTGAATCCATTGGATTGGCCTGTGGCCACATCTGTGGAGTATTGTCTTGATGGTTGAGCAGTGTTGGAGGACCCAGCCCAAAAGAGTGGTGCCACCCTCAAGGCAGGAGCTGAAGCACAGACCATGGAGGAATGCTGTTCACTGCCTTGCTCCCCTGGCCCATGCCCAGCCTGCCTTCTTATACAGTACACAACAACCTGCCCAGGGTGGCACCACTCATTGTGGGCTGGGCCCTCCCACATTGCCCAACAATCAAGACAACACTCCACAGACGTGGCCACAGGCCAATCCAATGGAGCCAATTCCCCAACTGAGGCTCCCTCAACCCAGGTGTGTCAAGTTGACACTAAAGCTATCCAGCCCACACCCACAGTTATTTGTTCTCAGCACTCTGAAAAGTTGTGCATCTCTGTATCACCAATGTTCACTGTAAAAAGAGGTTCTCTTATGAGGTTTAGATGGTGCATTAATTCATTAGTATAAAGATAAATATTTAGAAGGAAGTTTGATACTGCCTTGTATCTACTTAGCAAAATAGTAGTAGTAGGCTCTCCCTTTAATCCCAGCCTCAGGAGGCAGAGGCAGGCAGATCTTTGTGAGTTCAAGGCCAGCCTGGGCTACAGAGTGAGTTCCAGGACAGCTGGGGCTACAGGGAGACCCTGTCTGGAAGAGACCAAAAAAAAAAGAAATAATAGTAGGCTCTCTCCAATAGGAGACTTTACTTTTCTTATTTAACTAAATTTACATAGCACTGGACTTGCTTCTAAATATATACCTTTATACCATAGACAAACACCAGGCTCAGCCTTAATTAGAGAACATCTTTTCTGCAGTGAACTTTGGTTGGTACAGAGTCAGTTCTATATACAAGGTCTTAAGAATACGCAGTAGTTGAATCCTTAGCTCGAAAAATATTTATGGCATTTGTGCAGGTTTCTGCCACCTTTATATAAGTTGGGAAGAGGGAAATTCAGTTGAAGAATTTCTTCCATCAAACTGGGTCATGGCATGTCTGTGAAGAATTTCCTAATCGCTAATTGGTGTAGGAGAATCCAGGCCACTGGGGGTGCCATCCCTAGGCAAGTTGTCTTGAGCTATATAAAAAAGGTAGATGTCTGACCCTACATGGCACAAGTACAATGGAAACTCTACACCTAAATCTCACGAAATATAGTGGAACAAGGAGTAGAGAGAGTACTAACAAATCTTTCAGCTCTCATCAGTGAAGCTTCCTCATTCAACACAGGGCCCTGAACACAAAAGGCCACAATGTTCAAAGTGTAGAGAACGAGAGACTGCAGAGTGTGTGTCCCAGAACAGGAATCCTTTATTAAACCGCCCAGGGCTCAAGAACTGTGCTGGATTCTTTAGCTGACAACTTAACACACCTGAGAAGAGGGAGCTTCAACTGTGGAATTTCCTTCATTGGACTGGCCTGTGGTCATGTCTGTGGGGCATCTTCTTAATTGTTGAGCAGTATGCATGCGAGGGTCCAGCCCACTGTGGGTGGTGCCATCCCTGGCCAGGTTTTTGTGTATTGTATAAAAAACAGGCTGAGCATGGGTCAGGAGAGCAAGCCAGTAAGCAACGTTTCTCCATGGCCTGTGCTTCAGCTCCTGCCTCCAGGTTCCTCCCCTGTGTTCCTACCTTGGGCTCCCTCAGTAAAGAACTGTGACCCAGGAGACATAAGAGGAATAAACCTTTCCCTCCACAAGTTGGTATTGGTCAGGGTGTTTTGTCAAAGAAATTGAAAGCAAGCTAGAAAAGGGACCATTGCTGAAGAGTGGGAGAAAAGACTGTCAGAGCCAGGGAAGCAGGTGCATGATCTTAAGGAAACAGGGCCTTACAAGCTCCTGGGACTTTGCTCATGTGAACTTAGAGCAGCGGTGACAGCATACACGAGGCCCATGAAAGAGCTGGCAGAGAAAGTCTACAAGGCACCATCTCTAGACAATATGCAAAGCTTCTTTCTAAGCATGAACTTTCAACAACAGCAGATGACCATTGGGTCTGCACAAGAATGGACCCACCAACAGCAAGGCAAGCATGGAGGAGGGGCCAGGGGAGCCTTACCCCACAGCTAAGCTGTTTCCTCCTGGTTCTTGATAGACTCGGAAAGAGAGTATCCTTGCCCTGTAGGTTCATTTTGTTAGCCCAGCTTTTTACTGAAATATTTTTAGTAGATATTTGGAGTTCTTCATATAATCCACATACTAATCCTTTGCCAGATGTACAGCTAGCAAAGATTTTCTCCCATTTTGTAGGCCATCTCTTCATTTTATTTATGTTGCTGTGCAAGTTTGTTAATTTCACTCAATAGCATTTGTCAGTTCTCAGTTTTATGTGCTAAGCTACTGGAGTTCTTTCTAGAAATTTGATGCCTATGCTTACATTTTGAAGTACTTTACATATTTTTCCTCTAACAGCTCCATATTTTTAGATTCTATATTAGGAGCTTCAATTAATTTTGAATAGAGTTAGTATAGGATGCGAGATAAGGATTCAGTTTTCTTCTTTCTACATCAGTATATCATTTGCCCAGCACCATTTATTGAAGATGTCACTTTTCCTATGTATGATTTTATATGTTTGTCAAATATCAGGTTGCTTTAACTGTATGCTTTTATTTTTGAACTTCAGACATTTGGACTCCACCTTTTCTTGTTGACTTCAGACTTTTTCAGGCCTTCTTTATCTATGAAAGGACTTGATCTCTCTTAAGTAGCTTTAAAAGCTTCTTAAATTCTTCACTTACACAGTTTTTATAACTGCACCTTAAAAGATTTCTTTAACTATTTTTCTACTATAAGGGAACAAAGCTTGTGTGCTTTTCACTGATATGTCAATAATACTGTTTGAATGACAGTCACTGACTATCCACATAACTGCATAATTCTATCAATTGAATAAAAATGAGTTTGTTGCCAACAAAGAAACAGGAGAAGATTCAGTCAGTTACAATGACAGAAACTGTTTCCACCCAAGAATGGTTTCTTGATATTACTTTGATTCTGCATGACAAAAAGTGAATTTCTACTATCTTGGACCCCCAAAAAATGGTAGTTAATTATTTTCATAAGAAAACTACTGTTAAGGAATTGTAGGTTAGTTGGGACTCACCATGTCAAGTCTCAGGTAATTCACTTTCCACCTTTAGCCAAGACCTTTTAGGGTAGCCTTGCATTTTTTTATTTGAATGTTTTTGATTTATTGATTTGTTTGTATTTTCATTTTATATGTATGTGCATTTTGCCTACATGTATGTAAGTATGCCACATACATGCAATTTCTGTGGAGGGCAGAAGAAAGTGTCAGGTCCCCTGGAACTGGAGTTAAATAAGTTGCTGGCTGGCATATGGGTGTTGGGAACCAAACCTAGGCCTTCTGCAAGAGCGTACAAAGCTTTTAATCACTGAGCCATGTCTCCAGCCCCTTACATAAATTTTAAAGGAAGGATTCAAATGGTGAACAACACTGTTTTTTATTTCAGTTTCTCATGATTTACTTCCATATGAAGGTTTGAGTCTAAGCCCATTGGATGGTGAGATCAGGGCAAAGGAGGACCTTCTCTTCAAAAAGAATAGCTTCAGGATTAATCATGATGCTATGTTTTTTGAAGTTTCTGTGCTTTTCTTTTTTTTTTTAATTTTTTTTTATTATTAATTTTATTTATTTCTGTATGTGTATGAATGTACTGTCTGCATGTAGGTCTGTGCACCCGTGTGGTGCAATGCCGCGGAAGTCAGAAGAGGGTCTCAGATTCCCCTGGAACTGGAGTTCTCCTGGAATTGGAGTTTCAGACGGTTCTCGGCCGCCATGTGGGCGCTGGGGATCGAACCCAGGTCCTCTGTAAGAGCAGTCGGCACTCTTAACCGCTAGGCCATCTCTCCAGCCCTCTGTGCTTTTTAAAACCATTGCTAATCCATATTTACAGAACTCTTCTCCCTGCCTTTCCAAGTGCATGGAAGTACTCCCTGGAAGTAGATTTTAATTGCCCTTAAGTTCACATTGACTTTTGAAACTGGAAAACAGTTTGATCCTGGCTGGACTCTAACTGCAAGATACATTTAAAAAACTTATTCTGAAATGCAAAATGGCCTCCAATAGATGAGAGGAAGGAAAGTAATTTAAATATAGTTGAATAATGAAACAAATTCCCAGACTCTGTTACTCTCTTTGTTGAAAACCATTCTTTTGGAAAAATCATTTTCTTTTTGCTCTTGGACAACAAAATGCATTGTCAAGAAATTTTATAGCAATAATTATAAAAGATGTCCATTTGAACCTATCGAGGTCTCACTGATTTTATAACACCCTGCAGACTTCCCTGTAGGAGAACACTATATTTATGTGAGCAATATATGCGAGAATTGAGATCATAAAATTAAATGACCACATAGAACTGTCATTCATGTGATGAGCGCCTACATATGTGAAGGCTGGTTTATTTTGCAGCAGTGGGTTACATTAAATGGTCCACTTACAGTGGACATTTTTAATCACACATTTCTTCACTCTTTCTGCAATATTACCCTTAAAGAACTGGTAAGCATTTTGCTCTGAAGTGCTAAATGGTTACTATCACTGCTATTCTGACAGAAGAGCTCACTAAAATAGAAGTACAGTACATATTGTATGCAATTGTTTTATGGGAGACGTTATGGTTACTAGAATAACATTTCACCATTACCAACTGCTGAGAGAAAAGTCATTAAGATATTTGGCAGGCCAGTGCAATTTTTCAACACACTTACAGTACAAGGCGGTGGAACAGCTTCTACAGAGAGGGGCTGACTGGCTTGTAAGAAAAAAAAAAACAAAACATGGGGCTAGAGAGAAGGCTCAGCAGTTAAGAGTACTGGCTGTTCTTGCAGAAGACCCAGGTTCCAATGCCAGCACCCACATGACATCTAACAACTGTCCATAACTTCAGTTATGGGATCTAACACTCTCTTCTATCTTCCATGGGCATTGCACAACATGGTACACTTATATACATGCAGGCAATACATGATTACACATAAAATAAAAAATAAAGTCTTAAAAATAAATGAGAGTCATGAAAAAATAGGAAATTATTGTGTGAAATACATGTATCTTTCTCACTGAAGCACTTCTTGTGCCTATGTGTGTATGTGTATGTATATATATATATATATATGTATGTATATATATATGAGATGAGCATTTTGTGTTAAGTCTTAAGACAATGTCAATATTTTAATACATCTTTATACAGTGAACTGCTTTTGTCAAAATATTAATTACTAAATTAATTAATATACTGTTTTCATGTGTGTGTATGTATGCACCTTTTCCCATTTGCGGGAACATGTATGTGTGTGTACGTGCACATGTGACATCTGATGACTTCTTTAATCCCTCTCCTCATTTTCACAGGAAAGGTTTCTTCATGTATCATATTTAAAACTTTTGACTTCTTAGAAAGGTTTATCATTTACCACAGAAATTACAATGTAACATAAAACAACTCAATTTAAAATGAAACCAGTGAATTAAAGAGACTGTTCATTATTTGATTTGGGGGTGTTTATGGAGCTACCCTCTGTAGATGGGCATTGTGGTACATATCTATAATCCCAGTACTCAAAGGCTGAGACAGGGTGAGTTAATTTGCCACCAGTCTTCCCTACATAGCAAGTTTGAGACTGGGCTATGCTACACAGTGAGAAGTTTCTTTGTAAAAATGAGAAAACATTAAGCAAACAAAATACCCAAAATATGCATTACATAAAATATCATGTTTTGAGTTCTAATGACAGTCATAAGTATTTGTTTTTAAAAGTAACTTTAAATTGATAAAAATTGTGCATGTTTAAGTAGTACCATGAAAATTTTTGACATATGCATACGTTTGTATAAGGTTTAAATCAGGTTAAACCTACCTATCTTCTCAAATTAGTATGAGAATATTTAAGGTGGAAATAATAAAAGTCCTGTCTTCTAGCTTTTTGAAAGATGCAATAAATTGGCAATCCTACGTTCAGCCTACTGTACAACAACACATCAGAACTTCATACCTATCTAAGTATAATTGCCTACTAATCACTTCTCCCTGACCATCTATATTCCCCAGCCTCTGGTAATCATCATTCTAATGTTGAAGGTGAGATGGAAATATTTCTGTATCTCATGTGTTACATCACATAGGATGTTGAGAGTAGAGAACTTAACATATGAATGAGATCATTTGAAAGTGGTTTGTGATTGGCTTATTTCTGTTTTGTCAATTTCTGTTCTGATTTTTGGTATTTCTTCTTATCTGCTAGGTTTGGATTTCATTTGTTGTCTTCCAAGAGTCTTGAGTTGCAATCTTAAGTCATTTTTTGTACTCTTTCTGATTTTTTTAATCTAAGCACTTAGAGCTATAAACTTCTCTCTCAGGACTTCTTTTCAATGGTCCCAGAGGTTTTGTTGTGTTGTAGTGTCCTTGTCATTTAGTTCCAGGAATATTTTTATTTACTTCTTAATTTCTCCTTTGGCCCATTCGTTGTTCCAGAGTATGTTGTTTAATATCCATGGGATTGTGTAGTTACTAAGTCTTCTTAAAGTGTTGATTTTGAGCTTTATTGCATTGTGGTCTGATAGAATGCATGGAATTATTTCATTATTTTTTTTTTTTTTTTTTTTTTTCAGGTTTGTTTTATGTCCCAGTATGTGGTCAATTGGGAGAAAGTTCCACGGGGTGCTGAGTAGAAAGTGTATTCTGGGCTGGAGAGATGGCCTAGCGGTTAAGAGCGCCAACCGCTCTTACAGAGGACCCGGGTTCGATCCCCAGCGCCCACATGGCGGCCGAGAACCGTCTGAAACTCCAATTCCAAGAGAACTCCAGTTCCAGGGGAATCTGAGACCCTCTTCTGACCTCCGCAGCATTGCACGACACGGTGCACAAACTTGCATGCAGACAGTACATTCATACACATACGGAAATAAATAAAATTATTTAAAAAAAATTTTTTTTTAAAAGAAAATGTATTCTTTGGTGTTTGGGTGGAATAACCAGTAGATGTCTGTCAATTCCATTTGGTCTAGGGCATTGTTTAATTCAGATATCTCTCTGTTTATCCTCTGTCTAGTTGTGCTTTCTAATGGAGGCAGAGGGGTAATGAAGTCACCTACTACTAGTGAGTTGGGATTAATCTCTGTCTTAAAGTCACATAGTATTTTGTATTTATACATTTGGGTGCACAAGAGTTTGGTGCATATATGTGTACAACTGTAGTAGCTTGTTGGTTGAGTGTTCCTTTGATAAGGATGAAGTGACCCCTTTATTGCTTTTGATTAATTTTAGTTTGAAGTCTATTTTACCAGATATTAGAATTGCAACTCCTGCTTGCTTCTTAGTGCCATTTACTTGGAATAATTTTTTCCATCCATCCACCTTAAGTTAGTGCCTGTCCTTGAAGCTGAAATGAGTTTCTCATAGAAAAAAAAGTGGATTTTGTTTCATAATACATTCAACTATGCTGTCTTTTGACTAGGAACATCAGTCCATTGATAATTAAAGTTATTATTAAAAGATGCATATTGGTTACTGTCATTTTAGTTTCTGTCTGCCTTCTTGGTCTAACTGTGTGTTTCCACAGTTATATCTTCATTAGTTTCCTCCTGTCACCCCTTGGCTACAGCCATCCCTTTCTTCAACTCTTTGCAGTGTTGCATGTATTCTCTGAAGGTCTTGTTTTCTGCACATGAATTTTTTGATTCTACTTCTCTCATGAAAGAGTTTTTTTCAATATTTTATCTCTTTTGTGAATTCAATCAGAAGTTTAGCCCTATCGTCTTTCAGTTTTTTATTTGTTGTTCTTTAAATGCATGAATTCTTTAATCATGTTTAGGATTGTTATTTTAAATTCTGTGTCCTCATTTATCTCTAGGGGGTTCTCATTGTCAAACTCTTCTCTAGGATTGGTGGTGTTTGGTGGAGACATGTATTATATATATGTATATGTATATGTATATGTATAATTTATATATATAAATTATATATTATTTTATACAAGTATAAAAAGTATACTTATATTTTATATAAGTATATAAACATACAAATAATATATATTATTTTTCTTTCTTATGATTTCTGCATTTGTATTTCTTTTGTTTTTGTGATCCACCTGTGAAACTCAAATTTTCCTTTGTTGATTTGCAGTCTGATTCTGTTTGTATAGTTGATATGCCTTGGTCGTTTTCCTGTTAAATCTGAAAAACTGCTTGGTGTAGGAATCATGTTCTCTCTTGTGATTTTATATTGGCAGGATCAGATGGCTCTAGTCCAGCTACTCTCATGTAGAGGCCCAAATAAGTGGTCAGTTAGGTCTGCTCTCTCTTCCTCCTAATGTCTGTGCCCCTATTTGGGGAATTTGATAGGTGGAGGCTGGAATCAGGTGTTCTCTGGAAGTCTGCAAAGCCTGGGCCCTTACTAAAGGACTGAGAAAAGCCTACTCCTTCAGCTGTGGAAGGATGTAGGGCCATGGACACTGTGATAGTAGATCTCACCACCAGGGGCAGCTAAAAGGGTAGTCCAGAGATATGGCATTCCAAGGGCAAAAGGGTATCTGTGCCCAAGGTGGGAAGAAGGCTGTTCTAGGGAGTCTGAGGCAGGGCAGGGGTAGGGAGAGCCAGGAAAGAAGACTGCTCTCTGGAATCCAAGGGTAAGATGGGGGTGAAGACCGCCTGTGAAGGGTCTAACTAGCCAGGCTGGAAAATTGAGCTGGTGTGAGTCCAGGGGACAGGACACTATGGGTGAGTCTAGACCAGGAAGGTAATCCAGGAATCTGGGGTGCTGAGAGCCAAAGAGGTCTTGTGCCCAAGGCAAGGAAGAAGGCTGGTTTAGGGAGTCCAAGGCAGGGTGAGGGTGAGGAAAGCCTGGACAGAGGACTGCTCTCAGGAGTCCAAGGCAGGGTGAGGGTGGAACAGCATTGTGTTTTCTTTATGCATAGAGTATTTGATGAACCCCGTGGTTTCCATTTCTTGGCTATTATGAATAATGCTGGAATGAAGATGAGTGTGCAGAAGACTCTTTGGCATACCAACTTCACTCCTTTACTTAGTAGAGAGATTTCTATTTATGTAGAATTTCTTTTTAGGAAATAACAATAGCTCTCTCTGTATCCCAGCACTTGGGAGGCTGAGGTGTAAGGATTACCATTGTTCCCCTTTCCCTTCCCCCAACCCCACCCCAGATCATGCATTCTGCCATAACTGTTCTGCATCTTTCTCTCAGTCCTTTTTATGTATAGGAATTCACATTTTCCTCTCCTAATTCTATATTACTCTAAAATATGAGTAGATACTTTCCAGTCATATACAGTAATTACAGATTCTGAAAGTAACTGATGAATCGATTCTAGAGCCCATTAAGATATTTACATTATAACAACATAATTACTTTCAGATAAACAGAAATATAACAATAATGTTGTTCAGCTTGCCTTTCATCTGGGGCTGGAGTTGGCATCCACAAATGATGGAGACCATTCACTGCTTGTTTTTCTGGGACTATGTTACTTCACTTAGCATAATGGCTTTGAGTTCCATCCATTTACCTGCAAAGTTCATGATGCCATCCTTCTTTACTGCTGAGTAGTACTCCATTATGTAGATGTACCACATTTTTGTCATCCACTCATCAGTTGAGGGGCATTTGGGTTGGTTTCAGCTCTTGGAAAGCTGCAGTAAACATGGATATGCATGTATATTTGCAGTAGGATGAGTCTTGTGGGACTCATTTTTGGGGGGCAGGGTTAGGGTTTACGTACTGTTCACATTCCCCCTCTCCTCTTAGTGCAGTCATCGTGTCGCCTTGTGATTGGCCCAGGTCTGCAACTCAGCTGCTTGTGTGGTCTCGCCTGCAGGTTAGGTTGATGAGGGACAAGCTCTGTGCATGCATAATTCTCAGTATACTGGCTACTACAGAGTTGGAGTTGATTTCTGTACAGGGTGAGAGGTAAGGGTTTAATTTTGTTCTACAAATGGTGATCCAGTTTTGCCAGCACCATTTGCTGAAGATGCTATCCTTCCTCCATTGAGGGTTTTTTTTTTTTTGCCCCTTTGTCATATATGAGGTGTCAGAGATTGTATGAGTTCAAGTTTGGATCTTCAGTTTTGTTCCATTGATCAATGGGTCTGTTTTTGTGCCAGTTCCAGGCTGTCTTTATGACTATGGCCTTGTAATATAACTTGAAGTCTGGTAGAGCAAGCCTCCCTGTATTGCATTTTTCACTAAGGGCTGCTTTAGCTATTCAGGGTATTTTGTTTCTCCACATGAATTTAAGGGTTTTTTTTCCAAGTCTGTGAAAAAGCTCATGGGGATTTTGATTGGGATTGCATTGAATCTATATATCAATTTGGGTAAAATGGACATTTTACTATATTAATTTTCCCAATCAATGAGCATGGGAGGTCTTTCCATCTTTTGATGTCATTTTCAATCTCCTTCTTCAGGAGTTTAAAATTTTTGTTGTAGAGAACTTTGGTATCTTTGGTAAGGTTTGTTCCTAGGTATTTTATTATTTTTGAGGGTATTGTGAGTGGGAAGGTCTTATATTCCTTCTCCAGTTGTTTATTGTTGGTGTAAAGATAAGCTACTGATTTTTATATGTTAATTTTGTATCCTGCTACTTTACTGAAACTCTTAATTTTTTTAGAAGTTTTCTGGTGGAGTTTTTAACATTCCTTAGGTAAACTATCATATCATCTGCAAAAAGGGATAGCTTAACTTCTTCTTTTCTGATTAGTACTCCTTTAATTTCCTTCTCTTGTTTTTTTGCCCTAGCCAGCATTTCAAGCACTATGTTAAAGGGGAGTGCCGATAAGGGGCAGCCTTGCTGGGTTCCCGACTTTAAGGGAAATGGTTCCAATTTTTCTCCATATAGGATGATGTTAGCAGTGGGTTTGCTATATATGGCTTTGATCATGTTGAGGAATATTCCCTTCAGTCCGATTCCCTCTAGGACTTTAAATATGAAAATGCTGAATCTTGTCAAAGGCTTTTTCTGCATCAATTGAGATGATTGTGTGGTTTTTGTCTGTCAGTCCATTTATGTGTTTTATGATATTTATTGATTTACGTATGTTGAACCATCCCTGCATCTCTGGTATGAATCCAACTTGATCATGATGGATGATCTTTTTTATGGGGGTCTGTATGCGATTTGCAAGTATTTTGTTGAGAATTTTTGCATCTGTGTTCATTAATGAGATGGGTCTATAGTTTTTGTATCTTTGTCTGGTTTTGCTATTAGAGTGATGCTGGCTTCATAGAAGGAGTTTGGGAGAATTCCCTCAGTTTGTATCCTTCTGAACAGATTGAGTAGCAATGGTCGTAGGACCACTTTAAATGTTTTATAGAATTCTGCTGTGAAACCATCTGGGCCTGGGCTTTTTTAGTTGGGAGTTTTTTTGTTACATCTTCAATTTCCTCAAATATTATGCATCTGTTTAAATTGTCACTCTCTTCTTGGTTAAGCTTTGTTGATCCCCAGGATTTCAGATATTCATCCATTTCTCTTAAGTTTTCAAATTTAGTAGAGTATAGGTTTTTGAAGTATCTCATATGATTGTCTGGATCTTTTCTTTGTTGTGATGTTTCCCCTTTCATTACGAATACTATTGATTTGGAGTTGCCTTTTTTTTTGGTTAACTGGGCTAGAGGTCTGTCTATTTTGTTTATCTTTTCAAAGAACCAACTTTTGGATTCGTTGATTCTATGTATTGTTTTCTTTGTTTCTCTATCATTGATTTCTGCTCTGATTTTTGTTATTTCTTCCTGTCTATTGGGTTTAGGGTTCATTTGTTGTCTCTCAAGTGTTTTTACTGCAGTGTTAGATCATTTATTTGTTCCCTTTCTGGGTTTTTTTTTTATGTGAGCACTTGGGGCTACAAATTTCCCTGTCAAGACTGCTTTTAAAGTATCCTATAAGTTTTGTTTTATTGTATTGTCTTTTTCGTTCAATTCCATGAATACTTTTATTTCACACTTTATTTATTCCCTGACCCATTTATTATTCAGAATTGTGTTGTTTAGTCTCCACGTGTTCTTGTAGTTAGTTGGACTTATTCTTTCACTGTGATCTGATAGAATGCATGTAATAATTTCAATTGTTTTGTATTTGTTGAGATTTCTTTTGTGCCCCAGTATGTGGTTGATTTTGGAGAATGATCCATGAGGTGCTGAGTAGAAAGTATATTCTCTGGTGTTTAGGTGGAATATTCCGTAGATGTCTGTGAGGTCCATTTGGTGTATTGTATTGTTCAGTTCCAATGCCTCTCTGTTTATTTTTTGTCTTGTTGATCTATCCAAGGGGCTCAGTGGGGTGTTGAAGTTTCCCATTATTAGTGTGTTAGGATTAATCTGTGTCTTGAGGTCCTGCAGAGTAGTGTTTTTAAAGTTATGTGCACCAGAGTTTGGTGCATAGACATTTAGGATTGTGAAGTCTTCATAGTTCATTGTTCCTTTGACAAGGATATAATGGCCCTCTTTGTCTCTTCTGATTAGTTTTACTTTGAGATCTATTTTGTCTGATATTAGAATAGCCACTCCAGCTTGTTTCTTGGTACCATTCACTTGGAATATTTTCCATCCTTTCACTCTAAGGTGGTGTCTGTCTTTTAAGGTGAGATGGGTTTCTTGTAGACAACATATAAGATTCTGTTTCCTAATCCATTCTCCCAGTCTATGCCTTTTGATTGGGGAGTTTAGACCATTAGTATTTAAGGTTATTATTGAGAGATGTGTATTGCTTCTTTTTACCTTATTTTTGGTTTGCATTCTTGGTCTAGGTTTATATTTACTCTGTTATGATTTTGTTGCTTTCACTCTTTAATTGCTTAGGGGATAGTTGCTTCTTTCCTCTGTTCTTTGGATTGCTTTGAGGATTTTCTGAAGTGTTGGTTTTTAGACATGTATTCTTTCATCTTGTTCATGTCGTGAAAGATTCTCCTTTCTCCTTCAACTATGATTGACATTTTTGCTGGGTATAATATTCTGGGCTGGCATCTAAAGTCGTTTAATACTGGGAATACTTGGGTCCACATTCTTCTAGCTTTCATAGTTTGTGCTGAGAATTCAGCTGTGATTCTGATGGGTTTCCCCTTATGTATAACTTGTTGTTTTTTCTTTTGTGGCTTTCAGTATTTTGTCTTTGTTTTGAGCATCTAGTGTTTTAACAGTTATATGGCATGAGGAATTTCTTTTCTGGTCTTGTCTGTTTGGTGTTCTATGTGCTTCTTGTATTTGTATGGGTTTGTCTCTTTTCAGTTTGGGGAATTTTTCTTCTATTATCCTGTTGAAGATCTGGTCGATAGTGTTGTCTTGGGATTCTTCTCCTTCCTCTATCCCTATGATATGGAGGTTTGTTTTTTTCATAGTATCCCACATTTCTTGGTTGTTCCACTCTTGTGTTTTTTTAAATTTTTCATAATCTTTACTTGAGCATTCTGCTTGGACCATGTTATCCTGCATGTCTGATATTCTTTTTTCTACTTCTTCCATTCTGCTTCTGAGGCTTTTCCCCATCCTTTCCTGTTGATTGGATAAACGTTCAATTTCTTTTTTCATTTCCTCCCATGATTTCTTTAGTGTTTCCACTTCCTTCTGGAGTTTGTCATTTTCTCCCTTTAGTTCTTTCCAATGTGGTGAATCAACAACTGTAAATAATGATTATGCCTTTCTCTACATAATTTATCACTAAGAAACAGTTCACTTGGGAGTGGTAGAGCTCCCTGAGCTTGTTCTCCTCTATCTTTGCCAATTGATGGACACATTTGTGCAGACCCAATACAGCCATCCATATTTGTTGAACATTCACAACTGTAAAGGCTGTGTTGTTCAGAAGATGACATTTCACAGCCCTTATCCCTATCAATCAGCCCTTAATACAATCTCCTCACTCTCTCCTGCACCATTCCCTAATTGCAGGTGATGGTATGAAGTTGTGACTTGTCAGGTGCCCAAGGTCACCAGTCACATATCTAGAGGAAAGTTTCTGGGGCTGTGTGAATAAAGCCTGAAAAGGGAAGAGCCCTCCCATGGTGCTTGAGTTGGAACACTGGAGTGAGTACTCCTGAACATGTTAGTTGTTACAAAATGTAAAGTTCAGACATTCCGTTTGAATACAAAACTCTTAAAAAATAACATTATTTTAAAAATCTGCTTGCTTGATAAAATAATGGAGACATAACACCTGAAATATTGAAGGTTAATATCTGCCCTCACAGATTCTTTCATTTTGCCCCAAAACATCAACTAACTTTCAAAACACCTTCCATCTTGAAGGATGTTAGTCTGACCTGAAGTCACATTATTGGAAGGAGTACATACAGGTTTGTGAGACAGACTTGGAGTTCTATTCCAACCTTGTAATTTCACAACAAAATATTTTCAGATGAGTTGTTTAACTCCTATGTGCCTCAGTTTCCTCAAAAACACTGTACAGTTATTACATAATGTAATTGAGTTTATGTGCATAAATTACTTTAAACAGCAACTGTTGTAGTACAGTATACATTACTGTTTGTTACTTTATTCAATATTAATTACCTGAGTATCTAAATATTAAACTTCTTATAGTTTTCCCACTCTTCTCCAGATCAAAAGAAACCATGTGCATATGAAGAGTATAACTAACCAAGCAGGCAGAGTGGGGACATGAATGTGCCAGAGGAAGCCTCACTCACCAGCAAATTCTGAAAGGCAGAAGTCAGGACAGCCTGAAACCAAGAGACAAGCTCATTAACAGCCAATATGGCTTGACACATCTGATCCTTCAGACTATATACAGGCACATCTCAGATTGTACTACCAGAAAACTCCTACCTAGCAATTTGGAACTCTTATGTAAATCCTCCAGAGATAAGGCAAAAGTTGGAACAAGAAAGTTCTAGAAAATATAGAAAGCCTTTTTTCAAGTCCAAAATGAGCCTGGGAGAAAGTTTTCCAAATATTCCACTATACAGAGATGGAAATGTATGGTGTGGGCCTTGTGATGTATTTATTGAATTCCCACCATATTTCTATTAATTTCTACCAGAACTTTTCAAAACCACTTTTTTTACTGCATAAAATTTTTACTACTCTATCTCTATTAGGTCCTTCTTTGTGCATTATTTTACTCGCATGATAACTGTAAAGGACATTGGTGCTCCAGTTCTTTTTTTTTTTTTATGTGTATGAATGTACTGTCTGCATGTAGGTCTGTGCACCCGTGTCATTCAATGCCGCGGAGGTCAGAAGAGGGCATCAGATTTCCCTGGAACTGGAGTTAAGGACAGTTCTCAGCCGCCAGGTGGGTTCTGGGGATTGAACCCCAGTCCTCTGCAAGAGCAGTCAGTGTTCTTAACCGCTAGGCATCTCTCCAGCCCAGTGCTCCAGGTCTTTACTGAATGTAAACATGGTTAGATATCCCAAAGACAACTTTTAAAAATGAATACAAAATGTTTTGCTTTCAGTTTAGCTCTCTGTAATATACCTGAGCATCCAAGCATGTAAAAGTCTAGTGCCCTATAGAAAAAAATCAGAAGACTTATGCTTGAACAAGTTCTCCTACCTGCCTTAGAATAACATTCTGAGCCATGTGGTCTTTTGAGACCTCAATTTCCCCATAGTAAAATGAGACATACCACATTTATGACTACACAGAATTATTTTAAGAACTCAATATAATAAAATGTGAAACATTTTAAAGCCTGTAATGTGTTATGCATCAGCCATCAATTTTCAACCACATGTCTTCACATTCTCTCTTTCAAATGACCCTTCCCAAAATTAATATAAGCTCATTCTTTCCAGATAAATGCATGAAGATTTCTTAGAAATTTAGCATTAACTATAGTTAAAATTTTGGTGTGTAATCTTTTATATCTTTTTACAGAAAACTCTGCTTTACCTTCTCATGGTTGCCTTAGTTGTTTTGTGTTGTTATCACAGAATAGTACACTCAGAGTAATTCATAAAGGGCAGGGTTTTAAAATACATCTGGAAATCCTGAGAAGTCCAAAATTAAAAGGTGGCCATATGGCAAAGACATTCTTTCATTGTCAGCCCATAATGGGATGAAGTACAAGAGAGGGTGATTATGCTTGGGGAGGCAGAGAAAGAGAAGAGGAAGAGAGGAGAGAGGAGAGGAGAGGAGAGGAGAGGAGAGGAGAGGAGAGAAGAGAAGAGAAGAGAAGAGAAGAGAAGAGAAGAGAAGAGAAGAGAAGAGAAGAGAAGAGAAGAGAAGAGAAGAGAAGAGAAGAGAAGAGAAGAGAAGAGAAGAGAAGAGAAGAGAAGAGGAGAAGAGGAGAGGAGAAGGGAAGGGAAGAAAGCAAACAGAATTTTATTAGGAACTTACTCATGAGAACTAGTCTTCCTCATGATAATGGCATTAAACCATTGATAAAGATAGAACTTCCAGTACTTAACTACCTCTTAAAAGCCGCATCTCTCAGCACTGTTGACTGAAGATTAGGTTTACAACACGTGGACTTTGATGGACATATTACAACCATAACAATGAAGACCTGATATTCCAAGAGATCCAAAGAAATATGTAGGCAAAGACTCCATCAATACAGATACCAAGAACAACAATTGACAAATGGGATATCATGAGACTGAAAACCTTCTACACAGCAAAGGAAATTATCAGCCAACTGAAGTGGAAGCACACAGAATGGTAGAAAATACTTTAAGGCTATGTGTCAGACAGAGGATTAATATCTAGAATATACATAGAACTCAAAATATAATCATCAAGAAACCAACCCAATTTAAAATGGGCTGTGGAACTAAACAGAGAGTACTCAGAAGAAAAATATGGAAATTTCTAGGAAGCACTGTAGGCTGCCTCTTCACTCAAATGATGGTGACCTTTGTTGGACAGAAGCTCTTGAGTTTCATGAATGCCAATTTGTCAATTGTTGGTCTTAAGACCTGTGCTATATGTGTCCTATTTAGAAAGTCTTTTCCTGTACCTCTAAGTTCTAGTGCATTTTCTTCTTTCATTTCTACCAGATTCAAGGTATCAGGTCTGATGGTGAGATCCTTGATCCTTTTGGCTTGAATTTTGTTCATGATGAGAAATAGGGATCCGGATTCATTCTTCTCTGTGGGTATTCAGTTCAACTAGCAACATTTGTAGAAGATGCTTCTTTTCACCAATGTGTATTATTACTCTCTTTATTAAAAATCAGGTGGCCGAAAGCACATGGATTTAAATCTCGGTCCTCAATTCTATGCTAGTGATCAATGTGTCTGATTTAATGCCAGTATTATGCTATTTTTCTGGTCTTTTTGAGACAGGGTCTCCCTGCAGTCTCAGCTGGCCTGGTACTCACTATGTAAACCAGGCTAATCTTGAACTCACAGAGATCTGCCTGCCTCTGCTTTCCAATTTCTGGAATTAAAGACATGTACCACCACACCAAGCTATTTTTATTCCTATAGCTTTGCAGTATAATTTTAAATCAAGGATAGTGACACCTCCAGCAATTATCTAGATTGCTTTCCATTGCTGTGATAAAACATTCTGACAAATTCCAACTTGGGGAGGAAAGAGTGTGTTCATCTTACATCTCCCAGGTCAGGATTCATCACTGGGGAAGCCCAAGGTAGGAACTCAGGGCAGGAACCTGGAGACAGGAGCTGAAGCACAGGCCATGGAAGAACGCTGCTTACTGGCTTGCTCCCTTGGCCTATGCTCAGCCTGCTTTCTTATATAACACACAACAACCTGCCAGGGAAGACACCACCCACGGTGGGCTGGTTCCTCACATATCACTCAGCAATCAAGAAAATACCCAACAGACATGGCCACAGGTCAGTTCTATAGAGGAAATCCCCCACTTGAGGCACGCTCAACACAGATGTGTAAAGTTCACAACTAAACCAGCACATTGCTCAAGATTGTTCTGATTTTCTTGCTTTATTCATGTACAGAATTGTGTTGTAATTTCAACTGGGGGATTGTATTAAATACTTAGATTACTTTGGGTATGATGGGCATTTTCAGAATATTAATTCTAATTATCTATAAGAATACAAATTCTTTCCATCTTCTGATTTATTAATATTTTTTTTCTTCACTATCCTAGCATTTTCATTATACAAGTCTTTCACTTCTTCGAGTAAATTTATACCAAGATATTTTATGTATGCTGAGACTGGGAGAATGGTATTGTTTCCCTGGTTTCTTTCTCAGCGTGCTTGTTGTTAGTGTATAGGAAGGTTACTCATTTTGTCTAAAATATATATTATATTTATATATGCATATAAATATATAATATATCTCAAATATATTATATATATATGTTATATATATAATATGTGATATATGATATATATATGATAATATAAATATATTATATATATATATATATATAATATATTTGAGACATGGTCTTCCTATAGCTCCAGCTGGCCTGGAACTCACTCTTTAGACCAGGTTGGCCTTGAACTCACAGAGATCTGCATGCCTCTGCTAGGATTAAAGGCATGTGCCACCATGCCTAGCTTAAAGATGGTTCTTACCCACCATGTAGGTGTTAGTAATTGAACCTGGGTCTTCTGCAAGAGCATTTGGCACTCTTAACCACTGAGCCATCTCTCCAGCCCCTTAATTTTATATCATTATACTTTAATTAATGTGCTTTTTCAGCTCTAAGACTTTTCTGGTGGAGTCTCCTGGGTTTATTATGTTTGGAATCCTATCAGCTGAAAATAAGTACACTTTGATTGCTTAATTTCTGATTTATATTACATCTATCTCTCCTTCATCTGACTTACTACTCTAGCTAAGACTTCAACCACTACATTGGACAGGAATACAAAGAGTGGGTATTCTTATCTCATTTCTAATTTTATTTCCTAAATTGTTTATTGAATTTTTATTTGTTTCATACATAATTTTTCAGTCAGTTTTAATCGCCTGTATACTCAATTCTCCCTTGGCACACTCCCACAGTGCCCCATCCCAGTTCACATCTTGTCATTTGTACTGGAGTCCATTGCACCAAACTACTCTCCCTGCTCACTCCTCAGTTCCAGCTCATCCCCTGAGCTCTAGTCAGACTATCCAGAGTCCCTTTCGTAAAGGCCAGTTCTTCCTCACCTGACTGCCAACAGCTGCCAATATTTCTTTAACCAAAGTTGGGCTCTGTTGTCCATTTCTGCAGTTCTGTGCTGGGTTTTTGTCCAGCTGAGCTCACATGGGTCTTGCGCATGCTGACACCAAAGCTGTAGGTTCATATGAACAGGGTCCCAGGAGCTTGTAGGATTCATTACCAATTTGGTCTTGTACCACCTCCCTGGCTATTACAATCTTTCTGCCCCCTGCTCTCCAGCGTTCCCTGAGCCTTGGGTGGGTGAAGCTGAATAGGCAGCCTGTCCATGGAACCACACTCTGTAGACTCCTAATCCTCAGGGTAGCCATTCAGGCCCTTTTGTGTTCCTGGTCTCTTGTTGCATGGAGGAGCTTCCTTAACAAGAGTTAAGAGGTAGTTAATGCCTTCTTGGGTCCTTTTTCTATGATGCTTGGGGCTTATGTGTAGAGGTTGCATTGTAGATGTGTCCACTAGGCATGAGCCATTCACAGATGATGTCTATTCCTAATTTTAATGGAAATGCTTTATTTTCTCTGTTTAACAGGATGTTGGATGCAGGCTTGTTTTATGTTACCTTTATTATGTTGAGTTCTGTCCCCTGTGTACTTAGATTGTCCATGAATTTCCTCATGAAGATGTATTAGATTTTTGTCAAAGGTATCTTCAGCATCTAATGAGATTATCATATAGTTCTGTCCTCGAGTCTGTTTGTGTGGTGGATTACATTTACTGGCTTACATATGTGGAATATACCAGCATCTCTGGGATAAACCTGATTCCATCATGGTAGGTAATCTTTTTGATGTACTCTTACATTCAGTTTGCAAGTATTTTATTGAGAATTTTTGCACCTAATTTTCTTCAGGAAGATTAGCCTGTAATTATTTTGTAATTCTTCTTGGATCTTTGGTTTTTGTTTCAGGGTAATGCTATATTCAGAGAATTTGAAAGTGTTCCTTCCTTTGCTATTTTATGGAATTCTTTACTGATTAATGGTTAATGCTACTTATTTGAAGCTCTGGTAGAATTCTTCACTTTATTGTTATGGTCCTGGGATTTTTTTTTTTAGTTGAGATAATTTTAACTAGTTTCTATGCCATTGATTGTTATGAATCTATTTAAGTTGTTTAATGCATCTTTACTTAATTTTGGTGGATCAGAAGTACCTAGAAACTTATCCCATTTGCATTATATCTTCCAGTTTAGTGGAATATAGGAGCCCATACATGGGGCTAAAAACCTGTAGCTAGACAGGTCACAGGCCATAGAAGAGAACCTACTACTATTATCCTCTCCTAAGTGAACATTGTATTCAACTAAATCCTAGTGACTTATTGCTATATCTATAGATTAATGCATGTTTCAAGTCTCACCAGAAAAGCTTTTTCTTGCAGCAGATTGTGATTAACACTGTCCATAACTGGTGGAAGTCTATTTGTTCTGTACTTTTAATGTTTTTACTATGATGTGCTGTGGGGAATTTCTGTTATGTTTGTGTCTAATTACTGTTCTATGTAGTTCCTGAATCTCCATAGGTAACTCTTTCCTCAATATAGGGAAGTTTTCTTCTATAACCCTACTGAAAAATCTCTTCAATGTTGTTGGCTGAGATTCTTCTCCTTTCTGTATGCCTATGATTGGTAGATTTGGTCTTTTCATGTTGCTTCACATTTCCTGTGTATTCCATTCCTGTTTTGTTTTTGTTTTGGTTTGGTTTTATTTTACATAGTCATTTCTTGAGGTGTCCAGATCTTCAATTTTATTATCCAGTCTCAAGATTCTGTTTTCTGTCTCATTCATTCTGTTTGTGAGGCTTTCTGTTTTTCCAATTGCCTTATTGAGTTCTTCAATCCCAAATTCATTTCTATTTGGATTTTCTTCTCTATTTCTATCTCTTTTGTGAATTCACTTTTCAAGTCATGAATTGTTTCTGATATTTCACTAAGCCATGTATTTGTATATTCTTGGTCTTCCATCAAATTATCTCTTTCCTCTTTGAGTTCTTTGAGTTATTTCTCTGTGTTTTCTTTGATCATGTTTATCACTGTTCTTTTAAATTCTGTGTCCTGGGGTTCTTCAGGGTAGTTCTCATTATAGTACATTTCTGTAGGACTAGCAAGTTTTGTTGGGGACATATTCTCTTGTTATTTTTTTCATATTATTTGTATTTTTGCATATGGATTTTTGGGGGTTATGTGTCTAGTAGGAATTTCTATTCTTTTGTTTAATTTAATTTTGATTCTGTCTGTATTGTTTTTGTAGCTTGGTTGGTTTTTGTTCAGGTAGGTCGTGTTAATAGTCTCCTATTAGGTCTGTGTCAGGCAGTTCAGGAACCAGTGTGTTGTATGCCAGGGTGTTTCTCTAGTCTGGGTTAGGAAGCTAATCCTTGTTCTATGTTGTGTGAGCCTTAGGTGTAGAGGTTGCATTGTAGATGTGTCACTTAGACTTGGAAAATTCACGATCAATATCTGTGTGTGCCCAGCCCAGTTATGATACTCTGTAATATTCTTCATCCGGTACAAAAGAACTTTCTTTATTGAGTGGTGTCTGAGTGGGCTATTCTGTAAATATAAGAATACCTGTGGAAAATCCAGCTTGAATTGCGGGCTGGATTTCCAACTAGTACTGCATGGCCAAGAGTCTGGCTCCACCCCAGGGAGGAGCAAGCACTTTGGTCTAGGTTCGTGGTGCTGGGTTGAGCAAGGTGTGCTGTGGCGCGGAGTTGGAGGGCTCATGATTAGTCCTGGGAACTGACGTCATTTGGTTTATAAAAGCAAGCTGTGGAAACCAGTAAATCGAATTCTATATTAACATCATCACAGAGTTCCCGGCCGATATTTTTATTAATTATTGCTCGCATACAGGCTAAAGTAGGCCTGAGTTTCGTTCCGACGGCCAGTGTGGTTGGAAAGAGGTTCCCTTTGTGGACCACCAAACTGGGTAGCTGGTGTGTGAGTGAAATTCCTGTCCCAGCTCTGGACAGGTGGGAAGTCACGGCCAAGGGTGGAACACGTGTCTCATGGGTCCAGGCCAAGAGCCCAAGTTGAGAGTATCACTAGGGCTACGCTGCAGGAAGCAGCCAGCTGGTCTCTGCGACAGGGACCAGCTCCTCACGGCATCTGCAGGCAGGTGCTGTGCCCTCTCCCCCTTAGCAGGGCCACGTGGTCCCTGCTCGGCATACAAAGAGAAGCTTCCTACAAATACCCATTTTACAGTTAGTAAGATGTTACCTTAGCCTAGATATATGACAACCTTGCCGGAGGGCTACAAAGGGGAGGGGAGAGAGGAGAGATAAATAATGCCTAGCTAGGGTATAAAACCTGAGGGAATCGTATTAGTCTAACAATCTATTGACAAATTACACATAAAGTATCTCGACATGTGCAGAGCTTAATGTTATGTAACAAGAAATAGTACCAAACAGGAGAAACCTTCCCTTGAGTCATTGATGAGGATAGTACAAGATACTCCCAAAATTACACAGATTATTGCCACAGCCCTTGATTGTCCCAGAACTTAAAAGTAAGACCTTACTGATGAACA
Organism: Rhizomys pruinosus; assembly: GCA_009823505.1. Taxonomy (NCBI): domain Eukaryota; kingdom Metazoa; phylum Chordata; class Mammalia; order Rodentia; family Spalacidae; genus Rhizomys; species Rhizomys pruinosus. The sequence continues at coordinate 1,045,586 of VZQC01003736.1, read as the reverse complement.
CAGGACATACTTCAGAAACTGAAATTGGAGCAATGGAACTGGAATTGACCAGGAAGTCACCTCCCTTGAAGGCTAGCTCTCACAGCTTTGGCGAGCACTATGCAAGCCACTAAGGAGAACATCAATCAATAGCCCCAAACCAGCTTTAAGACCAAATATCCACACAATGGCCAGCTCAGCATAGGAAATTGGTGCAGTAGTAGCACTTTTATCTTGGGGGCAATCAATGACCAATTAATTGGACTTAAAGCCCACTCAATGGGAGGAAACTCATGAGTGGTGCTGTAAACATAGCCAGATGCACACAGCTGGAGAGGTCATAGATCTTAAAGAAATCCCCAAAGGTTTTCTTCCTTAATTTACTCAGTACATGTAGTGTATGTCTTTTTGCCTGAGTAATTGAGAGCACTGGTATTTAAAGTTATGATTGAAAGTGTGGGTTGGTTTCTGTCATTTTCATTTCTTTTTGTGTTCTTTTTTATTTCTTTTTCTTTTTAATTTATTTTAATTTCTTTTTGTGTTCTTTTTGTGTTGATCCTATTTTGTGCTTATGTAATTATACCTTTGTTTCTTCTTCTGTAGCCTCTTGGATATGGTCATTCCCTTCTTCTGTCCTTTATATAGCTTCAAGTATTCTCTGTTGCTGAATATGAATTCTTTCACCCTGTTTGTGTTTTTCCCCTTCGATTATGGGGTAAAGTATTCTGGGTTGGCATCAATGATCATTTAGAACTTGGCATACTTTTTTCCAGGCTCTTCTGGCTTTTATAGTTTGCATTGAAATGTCCACTTTAATTCTTTTACAGGTATTGTGTTTTTTTCTTTCCGATCTCACCATTCTCTCTTGGGTCTGTATATTTCATGTTTCACTGTGATATGTCATAAGGAGTTTCTGTTCTGGCCCTTTCTATTTGGTGATCTGTATACTTCTTTCATATGTATACAGATGTCTTCCTTAATTTCCTGTTGAATATCTGGTCAATACCATTGACCTGGGATTCTTCTTCTTACTCTATGAATATGATCTGTAAATTTAGTCTTTTCATGATAGCCTATATTTCCTGCATATTCTATTCCTATGTTTTCTTTTTAATTTTCTCATATTCTTTTCTTGGGAAGTCCAATTCTTCAGCCTTGTTGTCCAGTCTTGATATCCTGTTTTCCATTTCATTCATTATTTTGGTTGAGACTTTCTCCTGTTATTTCTAATTAGCTTGTTGAAATTTTTGTTTCATCTTCGTTTCAGCCTGAGTTTTCCTCAATATTCCTATCTCTTTCATGAATGATCTTTTCAAGTCCTGAATTATCACTGTCATTTGATTCAGCTCTATATTTTCATTTCATTCAGGAATTTATCCCTATCTCCTTTTACTTCTTTGAGTTGTGTGTTCTTTACATTTGTTGAAGTCTCTGATCGTGCTTATGACTTGTTGTTAATTCTGCTTCCTGTGGTTCCACTAGGTCGTTCTCAGGGCTCCTGGGTTTGGTAGGGATGTATAACTGGTTTTCCATGTTATTTGTATGTTTTGTTGTGTCTGGATATGTGGATTATTTGTTGTTGTTACTTGTGTGTCTTATATGAAACTCAAGCTGCCTTTGCTGATGTGGCATTTCTTTCTTTTTATATTGTTCATGTAGCTTGGTTGCTTTCTGATCCAAAATGTATAGTTATTTGGTATGGGTTCTATCTTTTTAGTTTTACCCTTTTTTTGGTATTTTTGAGACAGGGTCTCCCTTTTAGTACCAGGTGTCCTGGAGCTCGCTCTGTAGACCAGGGTTCTATCTTTTTATTGGAGGGACTGGTTATATCCAAGCAGGCTAGGCTAGTCAGTTGCTGTCCAGGATGGCAAAGGAGCCTAGGCCTTAGTTGTATCATTGGGCTAGGTCTAACTAAGCAAAGAAGGTATGAGCTCTGGAGCCAAGCAACTGGAACTGGTCTCAAAGCAGGGAAAGAACATGACCTTGCTACCTCACTGTATAGTCAGGCATTCTCCAACAGCCTCGATGATCAGGGCCAAGGCCCAAAAAGAGCTGATGGGTACAAGATGTGCTGGTTCCTACTAGCTAACACAAAAGACTTGAGCTCTGGAACAGTGAGAGAGACTGGTGATGTTCCAAATCTAGGGGATGGGTATGGTAGGATATGAGTACCTCATGCTGGCTAGTCGCATATGCTCTGGCAACCTCAGTGAGATGGGGCCCAGACCCATGTAGCTTTCTTCAAAGAAAATTCAAGCAAAATTTCCAAAACATTATTAAGTTACGTTAATCCAAAAGTTATACTTAAAAAGGTATAACTCCATTTTCTTATTAGTATCAGATGCTATGACTTGGATGCTCCCAGACACAAGATGTCATTTCAGAATTTTCCAAATTTCCAGTCCAGAAGAGTATTCAGAACTCTGGCAATAGAAGAGCCCTCTCTCTGACTGCAGTGAGCCATTACTGGTCATGAGATGGGAGCTACTTTAGTCACAGTATTTGGGTCAATTGAGAGAATTTGAAATTGATCCCAAAGGCCCGAAGGTCAGAGAGTCATTAGCAGCTTGCTCAATGGTAGTTATACACGATGTTGGAAATGAAGAGCTGAGCTGAATTGAGGGAATGAGCCCAGTGCCCTCAGGACACTGGAGGCTGGAACGGCCTGCAACACAACCCGAATCAAGATTTTTAATTATGCACATTTGAAAACAGTTTCTAATCCTGAAGTCAGACCACAAAGAGAAAATATGGGTAATGGCTCAATAAATGGCAAACTCCATAGAAGCACAGCCATGACTCAAAAATTACCTATTCTGCACATGGAGAGCAGTATCATAGCATGGGCACAAAAATAGAGGCAGATGGCATACTGTAGTTCGTTAAAGATGAGAGGACAGTCACTGTGAAAACCTGGGTTTTCTTTTGTTAGTCAAAAAATGCTTGCATAACAGTAGAAAACACACAACTCTTCTAACTAGCTATTTTGTCTTGGAAATATCTGATAAATTGAATATAAAACAATGTATAATTTAAAATATTCTTTGCCTGGCTGGGCGTGGTGGCACACGCCTTTAATTGTAGCACTTGGGAGGCAGAGGCAGGTGGATCTTTGTGAGTTCAAGGCCAGCCTGGTCTACAGAGCAAGTTCCAGGCCAGCTGGGGCTACAGGGAGACCCTGTCTTGAAAGACAAAAGAAAATAATAATAAAATTAAAAAATATATTCTTTGCCTTATACAGAAGACAAGCTAACTGCATAATGTATGAATGCTGCTTTCTTATATACTAATGATTGAAACCTTAGTCAGTGATGTGGATGAGTATGTGTCTGTGGGTGTTTGTTCATCAGAGTGCAAGAAACCAAGGGGACATCAGATTTCCTGGAACTTCACTTACAGATGGCTGTGAGCTGCCCACGAGTGTTAACAAGAGCAACAAGCACACTTGCCTCCTGAGCCACATATCTAGCCCCATTTTTTTCATTTATACAATGTCTTAATGTTCAAAATCAGAAAGATTTTACATCAAGAACCCTCCAGTTATAGAAGGTGTTTGTGATTGGTTTAAATGATGGTAATCATGTTGTTTTGTCTGGGTAACTCAGTCATTAGAAGGCTGATGCAATTCTGTAACCTCTAATGACACAGCCATCACTGAGTTTATTTTATTCTTTCCCACTCAAAGTAAATCTTGACTTGCCTCAGGTTCCAGTTACTGCACTCTAGCTTTCGAAGCATAATATTGTAATATTGTAAAAAATATCTTATTATGCTCATACATCCTGCAAGTTAAGAAATTTAAATGTACTTGCATGTATGCCTTGCATCCTCTACTCTATAATTTCTTGGTCTCCCTTAAACAAGAATAGTTACAACAATATTTTCTGCTCAAAAGGTACTGAAATAAAGACAAAAACCTATCATCTAAAATAAAAAAGCAAGATAATTTCCTACCTTAACTTTATGAAATTTTGCTGAAATAACTCTCATGGAAACTTCAAATGGATAAAGTTAAAACCACTGAAATTCTCAAATATATTTAAACAGCACACACCAAAATTAGTGACATGTTAAAGCAGTTAGATGAGAAAAATGCAGTTCCATACATAAGTATATCGACTATTATAAAATAACATTTTCAAACTCAAAAGTTGAAAAAGAACAAAATGGAAAATTGAGGAAAACCTGGCCCACAACTGAATGACTGACACAGTGCACGGTGACCAGAGACACCGAGGATGTCCTCAAAGTCATTCTTCCTACCTACCACCATCCTGTTTGGCCACACTGGAAGTTGGCCACTCTACTCAAGCTTGAAGCTTGAGCATTCTACAGCAGGGGTCCATTGGGAAATCTGGAGACAGACTGGTCAGTGACCCATTGCTGTGGGGCTAGGAGAGCTTGAGAAATTCAACAAGGGAGACCTGAGGACTGTGCTCAAAATGTGGAACACTCCATCTAAGCTTATCGATGTTACTTTGTTATCCACCACAAACCTGGCTGCATCAGCTTCCAGCAATTGGGGCTTACTAGACAAGCAACTGGAGCCCTGTTTTGCATAGGTGTAGTAAGCCTTCTTGGTGGAATTCAATGCTTATATGATGTTACTAAGTGCAGTAACTTAATTTTTTTGCAATGTCACAATGTTAAAAAAATATAACAATAATTCGTTGAGTTATTGTCCTTTCAAAACACCTTAAAAATGCTAGCGCTTGTAACCCAATTTACAAGCAACATAGAGTATTTTTTGCTGTTTCCTAAAATTTAGTATAATATGACACTTATATTAGTCAGCCTAGAGATAGTCAGGTTGTCTCATCTTTCTGTGCAAAAAGCATCTCATTAGTGAGTCCTTCCCTGACATGGTAAAGAATAGCAATCACCCCCTTCTTTGTTCCCCCAGTGCTTTATTCTTCATCTACTACTTACTATCAAATGTTGTATCATTTATTTCTGGGTTTGTTTGCTGCTTTCTCTTACAGAGTTTGAACAGTTACATGGGGGTGGAAAGACTCTATTTACTTCACCGACTTACCTCTACTTCAAAATTATTTTAGTGTTCAAAATATAACAATTTCTCTTCATAATTGTTAAATATAAATGAGCCTTTCTGATCAGTCTTGGTATATACTCAGAACTAAGTGTTCCCTGATTTTAGTTTGGTTAAATAAGAATTGGCAATAGTTCCTTCTCTGATACCTTCTTTAATTTTTGATTAATAATCCTAAATGTACTAAGTTACTGATTATGTGAAAAATGAAGTTGGCAGTTTAATTTCTAGTTATATCATAAATGTATTTTTTTTTCTCCATTGTGGTTTCTTGGCCCCCTTGTCAAATATGAGATGGCTGAAATTGTATGAGCTCAGACTTGGATCTTCGGTTTTGTTCCATTGGTCAACAGGTCTGTTTTTGTGCCAGTACCAGGCTGTTTTTATGACTATAGCCCTGTAGTATAGTTTAAAATCTGGTATAGAGATCCCTCCTGTGTAGCTCTTTTCACTCAGGGTTGATTTGGCTATTCGGGGTCTTTTGTTTTTCCAAATGAATTTAAGAACTTTTGTTTCCAAGCCTGTGAAGAAACTCTTGGGGATTTTGATTGGGATTGCATTAAATCTATACAAGAGTTTTGGTAAAATGGACATTTTTACAATGTTAATTTTCCCAATCCATGAGCATGGGAGGTTTTTCCATCTTCTGAGGTCTTCTTCAATTTCTTTCTTTAAGGGTTTAAAATTTTTGTTGTAGAGGTCTTTGGTGTCTTTGGTTAGGTTTGTTCCTAGGTATCTTATTGTTTTTGAGGCTATTGTGAGTGGGAAGGTCTCTTTGAATTCTTTCTCCAGTTGCTTGTTCTTGGTGTAAAGAAAGGCCATTGATTTTCTAAGGTTAATTTTGTATCCTGCCACTTTGCTGAAGCTGTTAATCGTTTCTAGGAGTTTTCTGGTGGAGTTTTTTGCATCCCTTAAGTAAACAATCATATCATCAGCAAATAGGGATAGTTTGACTTCCTCTTTTCCAATTAGTACTCCTTTAATATCCTTTTCTTGCCTTATTGCTCTAGCAAGTGTTTCAAGCACTATATTGAAGAGGAGTGGTGATAGGGGGCAGCCTTGCCGAGTTCCTACCTTTAAAGGGAATGTTTCTGTCATTTCCCCATTTAGGATGATATTGGCTGTGGGTTTCCTGTATATGGCTTTGATTACATTGAGGAATGATCCCTCCAATCCAATTCCTTCTAGGACTTTAAGCATGAAGGGATGCTGGATTTTGTCAAAGGCTTTTTCAGCATCAATTGCGATGATGGTGTGGTTTTTGTCTTTGATTCCGTTTATGTGTTTGATGATGTTTATTGATTTTCGTATGTTGAACCATCCCTGCATCTCTGGTATGAATCCAACTTGGTCATGATGGATGATCTTCTTGATGTGGGTCTGTATGCGATTTGCCAGTATTCTGTTTAGAATTTTGGCATCTGTGTTCATGAGGGAGATGGGTCTATAATTCTCCTTTTTAGTTGTATCTTTGCCTGGTTTTGGTAATAGAGTGATGTTGGCTTCATAGAAGGAATTTGGGAGAGTTCCCTCTGATTGTATACTTCTAAACAGTTTCAGAAATAATGGTTGTAGGTCTTTTTGAAATGTTTTATAGAATTCTGCTGTGAAACCGTCTGGGCCTGGGCTTTTTTTAGTTGGGAGGCTTCTTACTACATCCTCTATTTCTTCATATGTTATGGGTCTGTTTAAGCTGCTGGTCTCCTCTTGGCCAAGCTTTGGTGATTCCCAAGATTTCAGATATTCATCCATTTCTTCTAGATTTTCAAACTTGGTAGAACATAGGTTCTTGTAATATTCCCATATAATTTTCTTGATCTTTTCCTTGTCCGTTGTGATATTTCCCTTTTCATCACAGATTGTATTGATTTGGAGTTGTTCCTTCTTTCTTTTTGTTAACTGGGCTAGAGGTCTGTCTATCTTGTTTATTCTTTCAAAGAACCAACTTTTGGCTTCATTGATTTTTTGTATTGTTTTCTTTGTTTCTATTTCGTTGATTTCTGCTCTGTAATTTTGATGGCTTTCCCCTTATATGTAATTTGTTGTTTTTCTCTCATGGCTTTCAGTATTTTGTCTTTGTTTTGAGTATATAGTGTTTTAACTATGCTATGGCATGGGGAGTTTCTTTTCTGATCTTTATTTGGTGTTCTATGTGCTTCTTGACTTTGTATGGGTTGTCTTTTTTCAGTTTGGGGAAATTTTCTTCTGTTATTCTGTTGACAATTTGATCAATACTGTTGTCTTGGCATTCTTCTCCTTCCTCTATCCCTATGATGTGGAGGTTTGGTCTCTTCATAGTGTCCCACATTACCCGATAGTTTCACTCTTGCATTTTTAAAAAATTTTCATATTATTTTCTTGTGCTTTCTAGTTCTTCCACTTTATCTTTCAGTGTTAATATTTTCTATTTTCTGCTTCCTCCAACCTGTTCCTGAGGCTTTCTCCCATTCTTTCCTGTTGATTGTGTGAGTGTTCAGTTTCCTTTTTCATTTCATCCTGTGATTTCTTTAGTATTTCCATTTCCTATTGGAGCTTGTCAATCTTTTCTAGCTCCTTGCTTCTTTGGTCTGTTTCCTTTTTAATTTCAGCCTGGTATCTCATCAGCGTTTCCACTTCCTTCTGGAGTTTGTTATTCTCTCCCTCTAGTTCCTTCCTGCATTTGTCATTCTCTACCTTTTGTTCTTTGAATTGTTTTTTTATATTCCTTGATTTCTTTGAGTATGTCCGTTGTTCTAATATTTGTGTCTTGCGTTGTTTCTAGGGAAATCTCATTGTGTTCCTGTGCAGCTGCTGTCTGATTTAGAAAGTCTTCTCCTTTTACAGGACTGGTAGATTTTGGTGTGGATATATTCTGTTTTTCCCATTTTTTTTTTTTTTTGTTTCATGGTGTTTTTGGCATGTGGATTTATTTTACTGTTTGCAATCTGGTGCAAATCTGAACTTTTCCTTCCTTGCTTTGAAGGCTTGCTGTGATTGTTTCCTTCAGGTGCATTCTTTGCCTTCTCCTTGTTTATGGAGGACTGGCTGATCTGAGTTTCACATATTGGAAGGTCTATCTAACTCTTCCCTTTCTGTTCTTAAGGTTTTCCTGAGATTGGATAGGTAATAACCAGGTCAGTTCACCACTGAGTGCTATGCATACTCAGTTTCCCTCCAGCCAGTTCTTCTTGGTTGGAGGTGAAACCTAGTGTGCTGGGACTGGAGTTGTGGAAGTTTTCTTTCTTTTCTACTTCCTTGCCCCTTGGACTGACTACCTATATTCCCCCTGGGACACTCTCACCTCAGCATAAGCTGGGGGTGGGGGGTTGGGAGAGTGTTAGGTTTGCTCCCCAGGCCTGCGGTCTCCCTTCCTTGTCCCTTCTGCTGTGCTGGCTGGGAGACTAGGTCCATGCTGATCACCATGCAGATGCAGGTCGGGTGTGGTTTTGCCTGGGTGGTTGAACCTGGCCTTGAGGGCTGGCTTCCCCAAAGGCCACCAGCTGTCACTCAGCTCTTGAGATTTACTTTTTAACAGTAGAGTTGCATGCAAGTAAAAAGAAATATTACTTTATACATTCTTTTTCTTTTGTCTTTTTGAGACAGGGTCTCCCTTTATTCCCAACTGGCCTGGAGCTCCCTATATAGACCAGGCTGGCCTTGAACTCAGTGATCCATCTACCTCTGCCTCCTGAATTCTGGGATTAAAGGTGCACTCTTTTTTTGTAGTGGCATCAGGCATTATATTTACTAAAAAAGGAAAAAAAAATCACTCAGTTTGCCTTACAAATAAGGTTTTGGTGCTAGGATCCACAAACGATGGACATAGTATGTCATCTGTTTTCCTGGGAATGTGTTACTTCACTTAGCATAATGGCTTTCTAGTTCCATCCATTTACCTTACCACTGTATAGAACTCCATTGTGTAGATGTAACACATTTTCATTGTCCACTCATCAGTTGAGGGACACTTGGGTTGCTTCCAGCTCTTTGCTATTGTGAAGAGAACTGCGATGAACATGGCTGTGCACATATCTCTGCAATAGGATGGGTCTTCTGGGAATATACACAGGAGTGGTATGACTGGATCAGGTGGTAGGTTCATTCTGAGTCTTTTAAGAGTTCTTCACAAGCTTCCCATAGGGGTTGCACAAGTTTGCATGCCCATCAGCAATGAATGAATGTTCCCCTTTCCCCACACCCTCTCCAGCATTTGGTATCACTTATTTTCTTGATTATAGCCAGTCTTACTGGGTTAAGATGAAATCTCAAAGTGGTTTTAATTTGCATTTCTTTAATTATTAGTGACACTGAACACTTTTTAAGATGTTTATCATCCATCTTTACTTCTTCATTTGTGAAGTCTCTGTTTAGCTCTTTACTCCATCTTTCGAGTGGTCATTTGTTTGTGAAGTCTCTGTTCAGCTCTTTATCTTTTGATTGGTAATTATTTTCTTGCTCCTTTGTTTTTTGAGTAGTTTATATTTAGTTAATGCTCTTTTAGATCTATCACTGCTGAAGGTTTCCTTCCACTCTGTGGGTTTTCTCTTCACTTCTTTGATTGCTTCTTGTGCTATCCAGAAGTTTTTGAGTTTAATGAGGTCCCACTTGTTGATAGTTGACCTTACTTCCTGCACAGCTGTCTGATTTAGAAAGTGGTTTCCTATACCTATGTCTTGTAGGTTACTGCCAACATTTTCTTTATTTTCAGTTTCAGGTTTCACGTTGAGATCTTTAATCCATTAGGAGTTGATTACTGTACAGGGTGAAATGTAAGGGTTTAGTTTTACTCTTCTACAAGTGATGATCCAGTTTTGCCAGCACCATTTGCTGAAGATGTTGTCTTTCCTCCACTGAGTCTTCTTGGCCCCTTTGTCAAATATGAGGTGGCTGAAATTGCATGTGCTCAGGTTTGGATGTTTGATTTTGTTCAATTGAGCTATGAGTCTGTCTTTGTGCCAGTACCAGGCTGTTTTTATGACTATAGGGCTGGAATATAGTTTGAAGTCTGGTATAGTAATTCCCCCTGCATTGCTCTTTTTGCTCAGGGTTGCTTTGTCTATCTAGGGTCTTTTCTTTTTCCATATGAATTTAAGGATTGTTTTTTAAATCTGTGAAGAAACTCATGGCGTTGCATTGAATTTGTGTTAATTTTGGTAAGATGGTCACTTTTATTATATTAATTCTTCCAATCCATGAGTATGGGAGTTCCTTCTCCTTGTTCAAGGGTTTAAACATTTCATTGTAGAGCTCTTTAGTGTCTTTGGTCAGGTTTGTTCTGAGATTTTTTTCAGGCTATTGTGAATGGGAAAGTCTCCTTATATTCCTTCTCCAATTGCTTGTTGTTGATATAAAGAAAGGCTACTGCTTTTTCTAGGTTAATTTTGCATCCCACCACTTTACTGAAACTGTTAATCATTTATGTGTATGACATTTATTGATTTACGTATGTTGAAGTATACCTGCATCTCTGCTATAAATCCAACTTGGTCACGATTGATAATCTTTTTGATGTACGTGGGTTGTAAGTATTTTGTTGAGAATTTTTGCACCTGTGTTCATCAATGAAATGGGTCTATAGTTTTATTTTTTTTTGGTTGTATCTTTGCCTAGTTTTGGTATTAGAGTAATGTTGGCTTCATAGATGTAATTTGGGAGATTCCCCTGTTTCTATCCTTTTGAATAATTTGAATAATAATGGTTGTAAGTCCTCTGGTTCTAAATGACTACAGATGCCAACCTAAGTTACTTTACCCAGCAAAAATGTCGATTATAGTTGAAGGAGAACGTCTTTCATGACATAAACAAAATGAAAGAATACATGTCCAGAGAACCAACCCATCAGAAAATACTCAAGGCAATTCAAAGAACGGAAGAAAGAAGTGACTGCTCTCAAGTGACTGCTTTCAAGAGAAAGTAATTAGTGAAGGTATAACTGCAGAAATACAAACCAAAAACACAAAGAGAAACTACATTGTTGGGAAGCAATATATATATATATATGTATATATATATATATATATGTATATATATATGTATATATATATGTATATATATATGTATATATATAT
>VZQC01003736.1:944533-1033863 GCA_009823505.1 Rhizomys pruinosus | reverse complement strand
TCTCTCTCTCTCTCTCTCTCTCTCTCTCTCTCTCTCTCTCTCTCTCTCTCTTCTTTTTTTAGAAGCCCTACTCTCTACAATAACTCATGGAGACTAAACAGCACACTCCTGAATAATGAGTAGGTCAAGGGAGAAATAAAGAATTTAAAGTATTCCTGGAACTAAATGAAAAGGACAACACAACAAAATCTATGGGACACTTTAAAAGTAGTCCTAAGAGGGAAATTTATAGCTCTAAGTGCCTACATTAACAAACAAACAAACAAACAAACAGAAAGAGCACAAATAAACGACCTAACACTGCACCAAAAAACTTGAGAGACAACAAAAAATAAATCCTAAACCCAACAGACAAGATGAAATAACAAAAATCAGAGCAGAAATCAATGAAATAGAAACAAAGAAAATAATACAAAGAATAAATGAATCCAAAAGTTGGTTCTTTGAAAGGATAAAAATGATAGATCTCTAGCCCAGTTAACCAAAAGAAAGAAAGAGCAACTCCAAATCAATAGAATTTGTGATAAAAAGGTAAACATCACAACAGACAATGAAAAGATCCAGACAATCAGATGAGAATACTTCAAAAACTTCAATATTCTACTAAGTTTGAAAACCTAAGGGAAATGGATGAATGTCTGAAATCATGGAAATCACCAAAGCTTAATGAAGAAGAGATTAACAGGTTAAACAGACTCATAACAAACGAGGAAATTGAAACAGTAATTCAAAACCTCCCAACTAAAAAAAGCCCAGGCCCACTGTGGAAATTTGACGCTTGGGCAAGTGGTCCTGGGTTGTATAAGAAAGCAGGCAATAAACAGGGCTGAGTAAGTATCTCTGTAATTAAGATACCACATCCTTTGGGTGGATGTGAGGGAGTGGTACAGCTGGGACAATTATAGGTCTACTTAGCTTTGGAGAGAATGAGAATCAGTTATATACATTGACAAACAGTCTAGGGACAAGTTTCCTCATAGAGTATCTGGTCCCAATTAGTCAGCTTTAAACACATTGTGCTGGATAGCTTTAGTGTCAACTTGACACACCTGGTTTGAGGGAGCCTCATTGGGGAATTGGCTCCATTGGATTGGCCTGTGGCCACATCTGTGGAGTATTGTCTTGATTGTCAGGCAATGTGGGAGGGCCCAGACCACAATGAGTAGTGCCACCCTGGGCAGGTTGTTGTGTATCATATAAGAAGGCAGGCTGGGCATGAGCCAGAGAAGCAAGCCAGTAAACAGCATTCCTCCATAGCTTGTGCTTCAGCTCTTGCCTCCAGGTTCCTGCCCTGAGTTCCTGCCTTTGGCTCCCTAAGTGATGAACTGTGACCCAGGAAATGTAAGCTGAATAAACCCTTTCCCCCCCAAGTTGGTGTCGGTCAGAGTGTTTTGTCACAGCAATGGAAGACAAACTAGGACAGAAGTTGGTACCAGAAAAGTGGGATATTGCTGTGACAGACCTGACCTTGGTGTTTTGGGGAAGGATTGTGGAGGCGTTTGGAACTTTGGGCTGGGAAGATCATTGACTGCTGAAAGATCATTGCTGTGGAGCTTGGAGCAGTTTTGCTGAAGGAGTTGTAGAAGTTGGAGGCCTGGCTTGTGAAGTTTCTAGTTTCAAAGGGAAGCAGAGATCATCTGGACTGTGTAATCTGTGGGTTCTGGTCAGCTGGGGCTGAAGAATCAGCTGTAAGTAACAAGAGANACGCAACAGACAGGAAGAAATAACAAAAAATCAGAGCAGAAATCAATGAAATAGAAACAAAGAAAACAATACAAAGAATCAATGAATCCAAAGGTTGGTTCTTTGAAAGGGTAAACAAGATAGACAGACCTCTAGCCCAGTTAACAAAAAAAGAAAAATAAAGAGCAACTCCAAATCAATAGAATTTGTGATGAAAGGGGAAACATCACAACAGACAATGAAAAAATCCAGACAATCATACGGGAATACTTTTAAAACCTATACTCTACTAAACTTGAAAACCCACGAGAAATGGATGAATACTTGAAATCCTGGGAAACGACAAAGCTTAACCAAGAAGAGACTGATGGTTTAAACAGACCCATAATATTTGAGGAAATTGAAGATGTAATGAAAATCCTCCCAAATAAAAAAAAAATGTCCAGATGGGTACACAGCAGAATTCTATAAAACATTTAAAGAAGACTTACACCATTACTTCTCCAACTGTCCAGAAGAATACAAAAAGAAATCTCCCAAATTCCTTCTATGATGCCAACATCACTCTAACACCAAAACCAGGCAAAGATACAACCAAAAAAGAAAACTATAGCTCCATCTCATTAATGAACATAGATGCAAAAATTCTCAACAAAATACTTGCAAACCACATAAGACCCACATCAAAAAGATCATTGATCATGACCAAGTTGGATTCATACCAAAGATGCAGGGATGCTTCAGCATATGTAAATCAATAAATATCATAAAACACATAAATGGAAGGAAAAACAAAAACCACATGATCATCTCAATCAATTCAGAAAAATCCTTTGAAAAAAATATAGCATCACTTCATGTTTAAAGTCCTAGAGGGAATTGGACTGGAGGGATCATTCCTCAATGTAATCAAAGCCATATATAGGAAACCCACAGCCAACATCATCCTAAATGGAGAAAAGTTAAAAGCATTCCCCTTAAAGCAGGAACACAGCAAGGCTGCCCACTATCGCCACTCCTCTTCAATATAGTGCTTGAAATACTTGTTAGGGCAGTAAGACAAGAAAGAGAAATTAAAGGAGTACTAATGCATCAAAAGCAATAAAATACCCGGGAACAAACCTAACCAAAGACACCAAAGATCTCTACAACAAAAATTTTAAACTCCTGAATAAGGAGATTGAAGAAGACATCTGAAGATGGAAAGACCTCCCATGCTCATGGATTGGAAAAATTAATATAGTAAAAATGTCCATTCTATACAAATTAATATGCAGATTCAATGAAATCCCAATCAAAATACCCATGAGTTTCTTCACAGACTTGGAAAAAAAATCCTTAAATTCATATGGAAAAACAAAAGCCCCTGAATAGCCAAAGCAACCCTGAGTGAAAAGAGCAATGCAGGGGGAATTACTATACCAGACTTCAAACTATATTACAGGGCTATAGTCATAAAAACAGCCTGGTACTGGCACAAAAACAGACCTATAGACCAATGGAACAAAATTGAAGATCTAAACTTGACCACACACAATTTCAGCCACCTCATATTTGACAAAGGAGCCAAGAAGACTCAATGGAGGAAAGACAGCATCTTCACCAAATGGTGTTGTAGCAAAACTGGATCACCACATGTAGGTGAATAAAACTAAATCCCTACCTCTCTCCCTGTACAAAAATAAACTCCGAATGGATCAAAGACCTCAACCTGGAACCAAAATTCTGAATATGATAGAAGAAAATGTTGGCAGCAACCTACAAAACATAGGCGTAGTAGACATAGGCAAAGATTTCCTAAATCAGACAGCTGCTGCACGGGAAGTGAGGTCAACAATTGACAAGAGGGACCTCATTAAACTCAAAAGCTTCTGAACAGTGAAAGAAACAATCAAGTGAAGTGAAGAGAAAACCTTCAAAGTGGGAGGAAACCTTCACCAGTGATACATCCGACAGAGCATTGACTTCCAGAATACATAAACTACTCAAAAAGCAAAGAAGTAAGAAAACAAATCATTCACTCAAAAGATGGAGTAAAGAACTGAACAGAGACTTCACAAATGAGGAAACAAAGATTGCTGAGGAACATTTTAAAATGTGTTCATGATGGGCATGGTGGTGCACACCTTTAATCCTAGCACTCAGTAGGCAAAGGCAGGCAGATCTTTGTGAGTTCAAGGCCAGCCTGGTCTACAGAGTGAGTTCCAGTACAGCTGGGGCTACAGAGAGACTCTGTCTCAAAAGGACCAAAAAAAAGTGTTCAACATCACTAATAATTAAAGAAATGCAGTAAGACAGGCTATGATCAAGAAAACAAAAGACACCAAATGCTGGAAAGTTTGTGGGGAAAGGAGAACACTCATCCACTGCTGGTAGAAATGTAAACTCATATAACCACTATGGAAAGCAGTTTGGAGAACCCTTAAAAGACTCAAAATGAGCCTACCACCTGACCAGTCATACCACTCCTGGGTATATACTCACAAGACTCATCCTACTGCAAAGATCGATGCGCATCTATGTTTACTGCAGCTCTCTTCACAATAGTGAAGAGCTGGAACCAACCCAAATGCCCCTCAACCAATAAGTGGATAGAGAAAATGTCATACATCTACACAATGGAATTCTATGCAGTGGTAAAGAAAGATGGCATCATGGACTTTACAGGTAAATGGATGGAACTAGAAGATATTATGCTAAGTGAAGTAACACAGTCCCAGAAAAGCAAACGACGAATGGCATTCCTCATTTGTGGATGCTAGCACCAAGCCCTGAGTTGTAAGGCAAAATGAGCAACATCAACGTTATACAGCCCTTTCCCTGAAAGCAGCTGTGTTCTGATAATGTAAATCCCTTAACAGGCTCCAGAATTAACCCACCACTTATTTTTAAACTTTAGAATCTTGGTATATGGGTGGAGGATACATAGGCATATTTTAGAGTAATATAAATTTAAAAAGGAAAAATGTGACTCCTGAACTATGATATGGAAATGACAGTTTGTGTACAGATGATATAATTTTAGTATAGGTGTGACACACACACACACACACACACACACACACACACACATATATATATATGTGTGTGTGTGTGTGTGTGTTGAAGTGGTACAGATTGGAAGGAACAATAGCAGAGGAACAGGGACAGGGAACCAACTGAAACGGTAAAGCTCCCCCAAGGACAATAATCCTCTTCTTTGAAAAAACTTTGAAAACAATCAGAAAAAGACACAGGGCAGGGATAGCAGGGTGCATGAACTTGGGTGGGGTGGGGGGTATGGAAGACAAGATGAGTCTAGATGGACTGAGAACCGATGTATGAAATGCACATAACTTCAATAAAAAGTTTTAAAAAGAAAAATCCTAAAATTTATATTAAAAACCAAAAAAAAAACCCGGATAGCCAAAGTAACCCTAAGCTAAAAGAGTATTGCAAGGAGAATTACCATACCAGATTTCAATCTCTACTACAGAGCTATAGTCATAAAAACATCATGGTATTGGCACAAAATAGACTCATAGATCAATGGAATAAAATCAAAGACACAAACTTGAGAACATACAATTTCAGCCACCTGGCATTTGATAAAGGAGCCAAAAACACACAATGGAGGAAAGGCAGCATCTTCAGCAAATGGTGCTGGCAAAACTGCATCACCCCCTACAGAAGAATGAAATTAAACCCCTATCTTTCACCTTTTACAAAAGTCAATTCTTTCTTTTTTGTCTTTTTGAGACAGGGTCTCCCTTTAGCCCCAGCTGGCTTGTAGCTCACTATGTAGACCAGGTTGGCATTGAACTCATAAAGATCCACGTGCCTCTGCCTCCCAAGTGCTAGGATTAAAGGCGTGCACCACCACACCAGGCTACAAAAGTCAATTCTAAATGGATTAAAGATCTCAATGTGAAACCTGAAATTCTGAAAATTTTAGAAGAAAACTTTAGCAGTAACCTGCAAGATATAGGTGTAAGAAAAGAGGTTCTAAATCAGACAGCAGTTACACAGGAATTAAGACCTGTGTAACAATCAATAAGTGGAACCTCATTAAACCAAAAATTTTCTGTACAGCAAAAGAAACAATCAAAGAAGTGAAGAGAAAACCCACAGAGTGGGAAGAAATCTTCACCAGTGACACATCTGACAGAGGTTTAACATCCAGAGTATATAAATTACTCAAAAGGCAAAGGGCAAAGAAAACTAATGACCCAATTAAAAGATGGACTAAAGATCTGAACAGAGACTTCTCAAGAAAAGAAATAAAGATGGCTAAGAAACATGGTTGTTTGGCTTGCCAAGGAGGAGCCTTCAAACATGACATCTTTCAGCCTAATAAAAAGAAGAAATCATAAGCTGAAGATGCTAAAAGATATATGTGGCATGCATATATGCATATTTTGGAGTGATGCAGATTGGAAGGAACAACAACAACGACAATAAGACTGGGTCAAAGAACTGACTGAAATGGTGAACTTCTGCTCAAAATAGTTAACTTCTCCATCGAGAATTTTAAAGGAGACTGAGAAAAAAATGAAAAACATGTTTGGTGGAATGCATGAGCTCTGGTGGGGTGGGGGGAAGGCGAGGAGGAGGGAATGGGCCTGGACTTGATTGGAAATTTTGTATGACATGCACAAAGCTTCAATAAAAATTGGCTTAAAAAGACAAATGTGAAATAAAGTGTTCAATAATATTAGTAATTAAGGAAATGTAAATTAAAACCACTTTAAAATTTCAACTTATACCAGTAAGATTGGCTATGGTCAACAAAACAAAGGACACCGAATGCTGGAGAGGTTGTAGGGAAAGGGGAACACTTATTCACTGCTGTTGGGAATGCAAACTTTTGCAGACCCTAAGCAGTGTGGAGAACTCTTAAAGGACTAAAAAGGAACCTACCATTTGACACAATTATACCTCTCCTAGGTATATACCCAAAGGATTCAACCTATAGCAGAGATATGTGCACAACTATGTTTATTGCTGGTTGTATGAAATGTGCAAAAGTTCAATAAAAAAATCTCTTTCTGGCATACAAATGGAAAACTCTGTGTTCCAATCCTATTGATAAATTTTCAATTTTTCTGATCTTGAAACTAACAATGGGAGGAGAATTTTATGTTCCCACAGGTAAAAATCACCAATCTAAATGCCTGAAAACATACAACTTATGGCTATGCAGGATGGACTGGGAAATGCCAGCAGAGAGGTTGACCCATCTGAACATTAAAGAAAGAGGAACCTCAGACTGCCTGAGTCACAGACACTGAGCATCTCTCTGAATAATATTGGGGTTAACTGTTTATAATGGGCCCTAATGAAGTTTACCTTCCAGATACTGAGAAACCTTCCTACCTCTCCCCTTTATAGGAAAAAGAAAAACATGATGGTAATGAAACCACTCCCTAACTGTAAACTAGAGCCAATTGTTACAGTGGTAATTTCCTATAAAACAGGCACAACGTATTAACTGATTGATAGGCATAGGAACTGTGAAAGGATATTTCTCTATCTAGAGCCAAATTCAATAGTAAAGTGTTTATAAGTTGTGTAATTAAGCAAAATATATTACTACAGGAAAGCTCTGACATCAGCAATGAATTATTCTGCCTAGGAGATGTTGGCTAGGGGATTCAAACCCCCCCCCCCAAATTATAAAGGCCTTTTGCCTATAAGTGGGATATATGCAAGGAGAAAGGCAGTAAGTCCCTGTTGTCGAAGACCTGGTGTGAGCATGAAAAATGTTATGAGACGTCACTTGCTAGCGTACAACTGGCCTCTGAAATGCTAGAGAGCGTTACCAAAGGCCACTAAAGCAATACAGCAAAATATTGGTCTCCCTGAGACAAGCAAGACTCCTCCGTCAATATCAGCTACACCTCAACAGCCTGGAGATACTGTGCAACAGTGGCAGCCAAGTGTCTATATATATCCCAAATCTATTTGGCTATTAGCTCTCTCCTTGGAGGAATAACTCACAGCGGATGCCACAAGCTTATGTCCTCTAGTGGTTAGGAGATGTTATAAGCCACAATAAGAACTTGTCACCCTTTATAGAGAAACCACAGTTTGCGGATTAGCATACCATCCAAGCATCTGTGTCTATGCTCACAGCTTAGCTTGACATAATAAGTGGTACTGCTTAAATGCCTGTACATCCAATAGCTTGTGCTTTGTTAGTATGACTAAAAAGGGTATCACTGGAAAAGCTGTCAACCCATGAAGGGAAACAACCTGAACAGACTGGAGTCCAAAATGACAACTCCAAAGAAATTAGACTGTTTTCTTCTCACCCACTTGTGCCCCTTTCCCAAAGCCCAGGGAACAAACTGCGGAAGAGGAGGCGTGGTAGATTGTAAGGGCTGTGGAGAGATAGGGGTGAATCATGAGACTACAGGAATATAGTCTGGACTCCTGATTGATCAACATGTCTGTGCATACAAGCTTCTCCAACTGGTCTATGGGAACCTTGGGTTGTTCAAAATTTGGACATAGATACTTGCAAAATGCACCAATTACCTGATTATATGACATAATGAGTGACATCAATGCTATCTGCAAACAACTGTGTCATTGTATTGTAGAATCCCTTAAAAATAAAAAAAATAAAATAAAACACTTAAATAAAATAGAATAATCCTGCAAGAAAAATAAAAGTGTTCCAATAGTAACATCACTGCAAATATCTTCTCTTATGTTTTAAGATGATTTTTCATTCTGCTTATGCTGTCTTTTGTCAAAACACATATTTCTCCTTTAAAATTTGTATTTTCAGATTTCAAAATCTATACCTCTCATAACCAAAACATTTCTCATAATAATTAAAACAATTATTCAGATTTTAATTCTATTGATATAATGTAATATAGTAATCTCTTTTCTTTATATTCTATATTGGAAATTGAAGTCTTTTCTTACCCATTCCTTGTATGGTCACTTATGTAAGTCTCAGTTTCCCTGGAGATAGAAGACTGATGTGCAGAATCTCTGTTTTATATCATTCATCTAGTCGATTGCCTTTGTATGAAGTAACTGTTTTTAATTGAGGATAAAGCATTCATAAAGAGAACTTACTGTGGTTCCAGCAGATAGCAGGTCCTTTTGCTGCAGAACACTCTATTTGCAACCATGTCTCATTGAACTATAAAAATTTTAATAGATTTCTTCATCTATTTCTGTGTCCATGCCAAAATAATGGAACTTCTACAAATATATTGTAGATTCCCTCCCTCTAGGAAAAAAAAATCGCCATCCAACACCCTCTCCCTGGCTCCGTCATTCCACCATACATGTTCATGGAATACAGGAGTCCACTCCGTGTTACAGTTTGCCAAATTTCCCCAATAATTTATCTGGTTTTCTTTCTCTCATGCCCATTTTTCTTTTATACTGCCTGTGAACTCTGAAATATAGTCATGACTGAATAAAAGGTGAATGAGCTTAACATCACAAACCTGGAAGTACATATCGAGGGGTGTATCTGATAAATCTTGAATACTTGATTCAAAATTATTTCTTTTCCAAGAGTGAAGGTAATCTACCTATGTAATTTAAATGCAAAAAATTCTAGCAGAAGTGATGATTACTATAAATATTTGCTACTAACTCCCTTTGAAGTTATATATTTGACTTCTTTTGTGCTGTTTGAAATGGGGGGGGGGACAAGTTGATGATATATGCTATCACACAACTCAACAACCACACAGAAATTCCACTGTAATGAATTTTAAAAGTTTTAAAATACTTTTGATTGAAAAATCGTGGAAAAGTTCATTTAAAAGCCTTTTAGGCTAAAAACCACCCCCGTCCACTGCTGCTAATTTTCCCTTTGTCTTATCTCATGCACAGGTCTGAATGATAATACAGTGGTTTGTAACCATGGGAGTGACACTAGGTGCCTGCTGAAATGAACACTAAAGAAAGAACCCAGCATCCTGAAATTCATAATTCCTGCTGCATTTGTCAGTCCGCCAACTTTGAAATGTGCTCCCCACTTCCTCGACTTTATCTCCCTATAAACCCAATGCACGGCGAGTGTTGCTATGGCAACAGAAGCTGGTAAAGCGGCTGCGTGTGGAGGGAACTCAGAGATAAAGACTTTTAGAACATCCTGGTAATGGGGACCCACACATAGCTACACATTCTATCGAGAGGAAGCTGTGTGCACCCACACGCAGCTACACATTCTATCGAGAGGAAGCTGTGTGCACCCACACGCAGCTACACATTCTATCGAGAGGAAGCTGTTCCTACTGACGTTATTTACTTGTGTTGCAAGAATTCTTCTTACAAAATTCTAAGAACTCATATTGCTATGAGAGTTTTCATTTTCAATTATTATGTTGTTCATTCAAATCACGAAGACACATTTCTACCAGTTATAAAAAAGCTTCCCTACATAGACTTTTAGAGGCTAAGCACAGCTGTCAAAACAGTGTTGTCATCTTCCAGAATCCACTTCAAAGATAGTTATTCCAAAGAAAAATAAAAGTTATATTCCTATATTAACACAGTAAGTGTTCATATCAGTTTCTGAAATCAAATATTCCATACTGCTAGCTTAATAACATGGGGAATCATGCATGAAATGACTGCCAGGTTAACGATATAGGAAGCCAGGCATGGTGCAGATTTACTTATAATAGCACAGAATAGTCTCCTAAATCCTGTAAATTACTCATCAGTTCTTAAATGTACATTTAACTAAATCTCATTCAGAATAAGGAAGTTTTGTTTTTCTTGTTTTAATATTAAAAAACTACATATTTGAAGTGATTCAATTATGTTTTGATTGGAAAATTTAGACTTGAGGAATTCGACTTACAAAAAGGATGAAAGCATATCCTGAGCCAAAGACCGCACCAGTATAAGGCCCATTCCCCTCGCTGTCACTAAACTGTGGCCACAGATCAGAAATTTCACCTCCAGACTCAAAAGTAAAGATGCATCTCTAAACAAAGATGAAATAATGTAGATTAAATCTAGAATTGTTCCTTTGTGTGTAAGGTTTTCTTCCACCCAGTGACCTACACATTTAGTATCCTAAGGGACTATATCTATCCCTAGTTCATTTTCTTCTAATGATTATGCAATCATTTCTAGACATTGAACATGGTGTTTTTCATCAATTCAGTTATAAAACATGTTACTCAGAAGAAAGCAGAAAACATCACTGTCACTCAAAGGCTAAAGCATCCCTGTCCCCTAGATTATCATTAATCTTCACAAGTAGTCCTTGTGAAGTAGAAGGTACTTAACAGATCTAAAACTAAATTCATCCAAAGAAGAAAGGGAAAGAAAATATAAGGTTTTATGTAGCTTGTCATCTTTCCCTGGTGTGTCTAGTAATAAACATAACTAACTGTCGACCTTTTAGTCTAATTGGGTTTCAAGTCCATTATCTCTAACCTTTACAATATTATAGAACAGATCTACCATGTCTATATTTTATAGATAAGAAAACTGAGGATCACAATAGCTACCAACTCAATTGACAGGTTGTGGCCAGTTTAGACTCTTTCCTGTCTCAAATTAACTTTGGTCCCTTACCAATAACTACATTCATATTAGCATAGGAAAAGTGTATCTGCTATAAACCAAAGACCCAAGGATTTAAAGAGTGTTTTAGATTTTCTAGGGGTTTTTTTTTTTTTTGGTCTTTTCTAGACAGGGTTTCCCTGTGGCCCCACCTGTCCTAGAACTCACTCTGTAGACCAGGCTGGTCTTGAACTCACAAAAATCCACCTGCCTCTGCCTCCCGACTGCTAGGAGTAAAGGTGTGTGCCACCACAACCAGCAAATTTTCTAGGGTTTTTATACTGCTGCTATTTGAGTCAAAACAGAAGGGAGGGAAGCCTTAGTATCACTCACTTATTGTGTTATTGTTACTCTCTCTGATAGTTTTGGATCAAGAATATACATTAATTTGGAAGTAAAGTATATTTTGCTGATCAATATCTCAAAGAAATTCTGAATGATGGTTCCAGAAAATATAAAACATGATATCATCCAATAGCAAAAGAATCAAGAATTGTCTCAGTGACTACAAACAGCCAGTGGACCAAAGCTTGGAGCAATTTTACGTTCAAGTGCAGGACTTCCAGAGTGGAAATTGAGCTCCTTTCCAGTGACATGGTTTGCTGAACTGTCAGAGAAAACAGCATCATTTCCATAGCGTGTGAATCTGATTTAAGTAGGGAGGACAAACAGCTGGTGCAGCTTAAATGATCTGCGGTACTAAAAGTTCACGAAATAATCAACTGGAAATGTTTTTAAGACATAGGATGCACAATATTTTCCTTTACTTGACTTACAAGTGAATATAAATTAATATATTTTCAAACAGAAAAACTGACAAAGGGTCAAATTCCAGAGATACAAAAATGAATGAAACACAAACTACCTTCCAGGAGCTTGCAGTCTAATAAGGAAGAAAATACTAGAAATATTTAGCTTTTTAGATACCAAATTCTAATACACACACACACACACACACACACACACACACACATAGACACACACACACAGACATGAGACCATCAAAAGAGAAATTTAACCCAGGCAGAGGTAGGTAGCAGACAGGGCACGAAAGTACTTTCTATGTGATATCTAAGAAATGACAGAATACAAAAAACAGGTAATTCTTTTACATAGTTTCTGATTCAGAAACTTGGGGTAAAGCAAAGACAAGATTGATTATATACAGAGGGATGAACCATTATGACCTTGTTTTTCAAAAAGCCCTGAATTGCTGAAACACTATCAAAAGAAATTAAATTGAAAATCCAGGTATGATATCACATGCCTATATTTCTAGTACCGGATAGGTTGCTGTTAGAGACCCTGTCTCAGACAGCAAGGTTAACAGTGCCTGAGAAACAACACCAGTGTTTAATGAATAGCATGATTAATTCCTAGAGAAACACAGCTGTGCAGCAAGATTTCAGCTAGAGATGGTCTACACTGGAATTGGATAGTACCACGTATTGCTGACCCGCTACATCAACCAAGCAGCAATCTTTGGGAATCTTCTCATCACTGTCCTGCAAATGTCTTACCATGTTTACTTTTGCATAGTTTAGTCTAAATATTTAAAATGTATCATTCAAAATTCTTTTTTATGCTGATAAAAGTATATATGTAGGACAAATTCTTTAAGAATTCATATTCTGATATAATATTATAGTGATAAAATTCCACCATAATGTTTATAACTATATTTCCTTCCATTTGGCTACTATATATCAGTCTTTATGTGTGAATATATGGATACCACACACTTCCCTGTGCTTTTCAGTTTTTATTTTTCAATAGTGGGCAGTAGTACTATGGACATTTTACATATCTCTAGTTAAACATGTACACAAGTCCTAGATTTCTCGTGTTTATTTGCTTAAGGCATAGAATCAAGACGTCATGAGGTTGATCAACATTGCACTTTAGTAACTCTGAACTCTTTCACAACTAGCTGAACCAATTTGATATAGTTTATTTCATGCAGTTCAATACCATTTTATAATTTTTATACAAGGTTTTAATATCTTTTGCTAGATTTATTTACTTGTTATTGTTTCTTACTGAATTTCTTTTCTTTGGATCTGTGTATTTGATCTTGATATACTTTAGTGAACTAAAACTCCTTTAATTTGATGTTAATATGGGAAAAACCAAGAGCCCTCTTGATTCTCTTTGTCTCATTAAAAGAGATTTTGAGTGGACTGGAATAGAAGCTTAAGGATAATTTTGTTAGACTTTTATGAAAACAAACCTTCATGGTCGGTAAGCTATAAATTCCAGCAGCTTTGCAGGAGGAGAACAGAGAAAAGAAGGAAAAGCTGGGCTATCTTAAGCCTGCCTGGTGGTCAGACACGTGGCAGAGCAACAGCCACATGATGTGGAGGGAAGCTTGAGAGAAAGATAAAGAAAGCCCAAAACTGTGAGAGAAACATAGAAAAAAGAAAAAAACCTGAACATTTTCTGAAATGTCAATAAAAGCAGGCAGACAAAGCTATACATCTGAGACCCAATAAGTAGTTTTGCCAAAGGGCAGGGATTCCAAGTAAAGCTTACCATCTCATTAAAGTCCTGTCCAGCATGCTGCAAGGTGAACCTGCCTTCTTGGGGATGATCCTGCATCCACATGATTGACCCCACTGAAATGGAATGTGTGGTGGTCTCCAGGCCAAAGACGATACTGTAACATTTTATTTCTTAAAAGTATCAATTTTCACGTTAATGGTTGGGGTTTTCTGTTTTTAAAGAATTATTTCTCAACTTCAGATACTTTTTTATATTATGTTTCCTTTTCTTTACAATGTCACATTCCATGTCAGAATTAAATCAAAGACTATAGCATACTTTTATATATAACTTTAATGAGAAATACAACAATATTTTCCCCACAAGTGTGATACCTTAATACTCCACACAATACAGATATGTGGTGATACTGTAATCACATGTTAAATCCCCATTCATAAAATATGACTATTTTTTCCTTAAGTGTTTTTTTTTAATAGTGGGAAGCAGAAAAAGGAGATTTATTCAATGTGGACACTTTGAGAAGAGGGGCAGAGAGATCCAATGACCACCCCCAAATTCGTATCCTGGGGTCCTGAAGTAAGATTAAGTTTAAAAAGGGGCCCAAGGATGTGCCCTCTTAAGAGTCCCAGTCAAGGTTTGGTCCTACCCAGTCACCGTCTATAAAATTCTCTGACATGTTAGAACTGTGTGACGTCTCTGCCTGGGAGACAAGCTCCCCCGACCTCCTCTGACATGTTGTTAGAACTGTGTGACATCTCTGCCTGGGAGACAAGCTCCCCCGACCTCCTCTGACATGTTAGAACTGTGTGACGTCTCTGCCTGGAGGACAAGCTCCCCCGACCTCCTGGCTGGTGTCTTTCTCTTCTCTCACCAGGAGATTCCTGGGGAAATTCCCATTTCTCTGTTTCAATAGCCTGATAGTAACTTAGTGTCTCAGTTTATCTTCATTTCTGCCAGAGTGGCTACAATTATCTGCTTTCCTTTTTTAATTATTATTTTTATTTGAATCTACAGCCTGCATGTATGTAAGTCCCCATGGCATGCAATGCCTGTAGAGGTCAAAAGAGGGTGTCAGATCCCCCTGGAAATGGAATTATGGACAGCTATTAACTACCCTATGGGTGCTGGGTCCTCTGCAATAGCAGCCAGAGATCTTAACCACTGAGTCATCTCTCCAGCCTCCTCTGCTTCCTGTTTTAACACTTCAAGCTTATAGTGGAATAAGTCTATGTCTGAAACAAATATAAGAAAAGAATGAAAGTAGGAATCAGGGTTAGAGCACATTTACTTAGTGCCAGGTAGCTGCTATGCATAAGAGGCATTATTTCATAACCTTTTGGAAAGGTTGACATGGGCAACTCCATCTTGTCAGTTTGAAACAGTCTTGCCATGAAGCCTAAGCTAGGCTCAAACATAATATCCTGTTGCTTTAGCTTTTGAAATGCTGGAATTCCAGGTAAGGGATCCCATGCCCAGCATGACTTTATTTCAGTTCTGAAAAATGTCCCCCTGGTTTCTGAACAATATGCTCTAATGACATTGCTGTGAACCATCTAGTGATTTGTTCTCCATTATCTCATGATGCCAGAGAAAGATTTGTCTAAGCTGGTTGGATTTTATCCCATTTGTGAGAGGCATTAATTGACCCATGTCAAGGAGTTAGTGCAGATAAACCCTGTACGCTCAATTTTAAGAAATGGAGATATAGAAGTGTCTCTTAGGTCAGATATACCTGAAGTCTCTTCTGCTTACCTATGAGTAATGACCTAGCATTTCAAAACTTTGTTCAGATTCCTTTGTCAGAAGCTATAGTTCTACAGAATGTTAACAGTTAATTAAAAGGCTTCACAAAAACACAAAGAAGAAGCATAAACTTGTAAAACCTAATTTGAAAGTTAAGTAATTGTGTCCATATTTATAAATAACTATCAGTTACACAAAGACTATAAGTACTTAGAAGGCTGATACAGTTCAAGAGGCATGCATACATATAAAATAGCCATAAACAATTAACCTTTTAGACATAACTACATAGAAGATACTTATAAAGCAAAATTTAGAATCTTTGGCTTAGTAAAATAAGACTATAACAATGACAACCGCTAGGCCATCTCTCCAGCCCCAGTTGAAGTCTTTAAAGTGAACACTTTAGCAGCTATTTTTAATTGATTTTAATACACTTAATGCCCTGTGTATCTGTGACTAAGAAACATGGGTAGCTGTGTGTCTAAACTCATACAAAATTTACAGAGTTGGGAGCAGGGAAGGTTAGCATATGAAGGAAAGACATGAATGAGGCCACAGCTGTTTGGTGCTGCCTGAGGTCAGGACACAGTCCTGGTCCCTTGTTCCCAGGGCAGGTGTGATAGAGTGGGGTAGAAAACGCAAGAAAGTCCCATGTCAACACCCTGGACAGAAAGCGAGACAACTCATGGAGATTGTTGTCCATGGAGGGCGCCAAGGAAGCTCCTCCTACCCACACAGCTGTACCTAGCTTTTCTTTTTTACAGGGACAATTGAAACTAACAATGGAATCTTTTAAAGGTCTGTTGAAGTTTAGGAAGGTTTTTACTTAGTTTTTCTAGCTACTGACTCCTGAAGATATTAAGACATCAGCATTAAACCATGCATGTAAAAAAACCTTTTTAAAGAAGGTGAGAAGGACTCCAAAGGGCCATCATTGTCCATTTTAAGCAGGTGTCAACTAGCCAAAAAGTATGAAACATCAGAAAACATAAATCAAATTTGTTAATAAGACATAAAATCCTGACTTACGTTCATCATAAATGGCAAAAGAATCTCTTTTTCCTTTGTAAAAAACATTTTTATTGAGAATTCTATTTATAATTTTATTGAGCATTTGTACAACTCATACAATGGCTCCAAATCAAACCCAGTCCACCCACACCCCAACCCCCATCGGAACTCATGCATTATAACATCCAAGTTGAGCCCTATCCGGTCAAGCTCTTGAATCCAAATGTTCTGTGCAAATAGGTCCACTGGAGTCTAGTCAGCACATATAGAAATCTTAGGTAAGGTATACTCTTCCTCACCCAACAGTACTGTCTCTTATAGTTCTCAGTCCAGAGCCAGTCCCCGACCCATCTCTGTTACTCTACTCTGAGACCTTGTCTGAGTCGGCGTGGGTCCCATTCCTGATGCAAACATTTCCACAAGTTCACATGTGAAAGCTTCCAGTTCACTGTAAGACACTGCTTCTCTACGTTCATGCCGCAGCCCTGGCTCTTACAATCCTTCCCTGCTCTCTTCCACAATGAACTCTGAGCAATGGATGGGTGAATACAGGACATGCTTCAGGGATAGGACTTTGTGTAATGGAACAGGAATTAACCTGGAAGCCTTCTGCCTGAAGTTTAGCACTCAGATGCAAAACCTCTTAATTAGGTTTTAGTTTTACATGGTTACTATATATTAAAACAGTAACAAATTTGAAATAGAGACATATTATTTCTCAAACTGTGGATTTATATAATTGTGGTGAGATATTAATTTCTCTCTTATATTCTTTTCAGCCTTGGTCTAAATCTGTGTTAAAAACAGACAAAATTTTCTAAATGAAAACAAAAAGTCCAACAGTACCAACTAAATGATTTGTTTTAAATTGTCAGAAGATGAGAGACACACATGTACATTGTTTTATGTATTATATAGTGTGTATATATAGTATAGACTGTATATGTATTTTTTTCATATAAATATGGTTCCCCCAGGAAAATACCATACAACTCACACAGATTATTTCTTGAAAATCTACACATATCTACCTATAAAGAATTAAGCAATTAAGGGCTGGAGAGATGGCTCAGTGGTTAAGAGCGCTGACTGCTCTTGCAGAAGACCTGAGTTCTATTCCCAGCACCCACATGGCAGCTAAGAACTGTCTTTAACTCCAGTTCCAGGGGAATCCAATGCCCTCTTCTGACCTCTGCGGCATTGTTTGACACAGGTGCACCAACCTACATGTAGACAGTACACTCATACACATAAAAATAAATAAACAGGGGCTGGAGAGATGGCCTAGCGGTTAAGAGTGCCGACCGCTCTTACAGAGGACCCGGGTTCGATCCCCAGCACCCACATGGCGGCTGAGAACTGTCTGAAGCTCCAATTCCAGAACTCCAGTTCCAGGGGAATCCAAGACCCTCTTCTGAACTCCGCGGCGTTGCACGACACAGGTGCACAGACTTGCATGCAGACAGTACATTCATACACATACAGAAATAAATAAAATTAAAAAATAAATAAATAAACAAAAAATTTTTAAAAAAGAATTAGGCAATTAAAGTCGGGACCTCATTAAACTCAAAAGCTTCTGTACATCAAAAGAAACAATCAAGGAAGTGAAGAAAAATCCCACAGAGTGGGAGGAAACCTTCACCGCAGAAACATCTGACAAAGCATTGATTTCCAGAATATATAAACTACTCAAAAAACAATGAAGAAAGAAAACAAATGACCCACTCAATAGATGGAGCAAAAAGCTGAACAGAGTTTTCACAAGTGAGGAATTAGAGATGGCTGAGAAACATCTTAAGAAGTGTTCAACATCATTAATCATTAAGGAAATGCAAATCAAAACCACTTTAAGATATCATCTTATTCCAATAAGACTGGCTAGGATCAAGAAAACGAATGATACCAAGTGCTGGAGAGGTTGTGGGGAAAGAGGAACACTCATCCATTGCTGGTGGGAATGTAAACTCGTACAGCCACTATGGAAAGCAATGTGGAGAACCCTTGGAAGACTTGGAATGAACTTGCCACCTGACCCAGCCATACCTCTCCTGGGCATGTACCTACAAGATTCATCTTACCACAGAGATACATGCGCAGTCATGTTTACTGCAACTCTCTTCACAATAGCAAGGATCTGGAACCAACCCAGATGCCTCTCAACTGATGAGTGGATAGAGAAAACGTGGTACATCTACACAATGGAGTTCTATGCAGTGGAAAAGAAAGATGACATCATGAGTTTTGCAGGTAAATGGTTGGAGCTAGACTATATCATGCTGAGTGAAGTAACACAGTCCCAGAAAAACAAATGACAAATGGTATCCCTCATCTGTGGATGCTAGCACCAATTACCTAATTGTATGGCAAACTGAGCAACATCAATGTGATCTGAAAACAACTGTGCTCTTACATTGTGAAACCCTTAAAATATAATAAATAAGTAAATAAAAAATAAAAGATCTTTTAATAACAATAACCTTTTTAATTTACTTTAATAACAATAATCAGATCAAGTTCTTAACTGAATGACAACCTTCATACTGTTTGTCAAAGTTAGAACATATGACATAGGTTAATTATTCACTCTGAAATTTTATTGCATTTCCTAAACTATATATACACTGAGATGAGAAGTCACACAAGCAAGGTTATATTTTTAAAGCAATTAATAGGTCAAAATACTGAAATGTAGTCTTTTGGAACAGTGATCAAAAAAGCAGAAAATATGAACCACAGATAAAACATTTAGAGAAATTTTAAGTTTTGTGAGATTTGAATTATGGAGTTTTCAGATTATGTTCAACTACACTAATCTCTATCTCTATCTCTATCTCTATCTCTCTGTCTCTCTGTCTCTCTGTCTCTCTCCTTTTGGCTGCTGTGAAAGAAGATAGCAAATACCCTACTGAGAGTCTGCCTTGAATCTCTTATTTTTATTTTCCAAAAGATACTTCCAGGGACTAAAGCAATCAGGGACACATCTCACAGGGTACATGCACATTAGCTAAATGTCTGTTCCTTCAAGAGTTCATTTAACACCTTAACGAGCATGGAATCAAAACAGAAGGAAGAAAACATAATTTGACAGTTTTAAATATACTTAACACTTAGTACAATCTATTTTAATATCAATGTTTTGAAAAATCAAGGCTCAATATTCTTAATTTAAATTTATTGATTATTTTTATGTGTATGTGTGTACTGTCTGCATGTGGATGGGTGCACCCATGTCCTGCAATGCCAGGGAGGTCAGAAGAGGGCGTCGGATTCCCCTGGACCTGGAGTTAAAGATGGTTCTTAGCTGCCATGTTGGTGCTGGGAATCGAACCTGGGTCCTCTGCAAGAGTAGTCAGCACTCTTAACCTCTGAGCCATCTCTCCAGCCCCAAGGCTTAATATTCTAAGGAAACATAACTGCTTGAATAAAGGGGGGAATTGATGAAATGGAAAGGCAAAGATGAAGAAGAGAGATCTTTGTGTTACAAAGAAGGAAGGGGGTTATTAATTAAAACTGTGGGGCAAAAATCAAGCTTACAAGATTTGATGTTGAAATTTTCATATGCTACTGGTAGCAGAAAATATATATAATGTATGTGGCAGTAAATATATATAAATATATTTCCACAAGTGAGCAGAATTCCTATTAGCATTTTATCACATATTTGTCAGCTACATAACATATATTCATATGTGTATATAACATTTTATATATAAAAATGTATATTGACCTCTAAATCTAACCCTCTTTTAAGAAGGATAATAGCAATGCTTTCATTTACTCTTGAGTGATTTTTATATAACTAGCAGTGGAGAAAATAAAATCTTGGTGACTGCACCTACATGTCATTGCCATAACTGCTGCTCTCAAGTGGGCATCTTAAGACCAACAACATAAAATCTCTACAGTTGTAAACTACACATTCAGAACAACAGGAATTCCTGCAAGTTAACAGACAGCTAAAATTTCCACACGGAATCACATCATGGTGATACCTCAGAACATCAAGAGATAGAAGAAAAATACCACTTGTCAGGGAAAAAAAATACTGGCCACCTTTTGTTCTTAATCAATATTGGATGATGGAAGATACTGTTGTCAGATCTTTTAAAGTGAGTTATGATTACCATTAAAGCTAAAATTGTACACTTCCCTTATGTCCTCATTTAAAAGTAACTACAAAATAAAGACCTTTTAGACATCCAGACTGAAGCACTTCACAAGAGAATGGCTGATATGGGAAGTATACAAGAAAGACTAAGAAACCAAAAAAGAAATACTTCTACAAATAGAAACTATCCTTAAGATTGTAGAAAATATTAATTATCTACTGTATCCAATCAATATTCTAAGCATTTAAAATAATTGATTTAAATTTTTGAGACAGATCTTACACTGAAACAGTTAGACTACAGGCATAGCCACCTTTAAGACTTTGTTGACCCATCCAGATAGTATTATTCATATTTTTAGATGTAGAACTTAAACTGTGGAGAGGTCAATCAACTTATTAAAAGTCACACAGCCAACATATGGTGATAAATGAGTATGAAATAAGCCACTTTACTTATATAGCTTTCTGCTCAACTAGGATAATCTATGGCCTGTCTGGTAATGTGAATCATAGAAACAAATAATTATCATTACTAATAGCTTTTAGTAATGATGTAATAATTAGTCATGACTATAAGATTTCTTGCAAATATTTCAATAAATTCTCCCAAAATAAAATTATGATAACTAAATGGGTAAGGGAAAAGACAGAAAAATAAGGAGAAGTTGAAAATGTTTCCTTGCTGGAGGAAGAGCATATAGATATAGAGTAACTTTGACTATACTTAAAAAATGTTGAACTAGGGCTGGAGAGACGGCCTAGCGGTTAAGAGCGCCGACCGCTCTTACAGAGGACCCCGTTTCGATCCCCAGCACCCACATGGTGGCCGAGAGCCGTCTGAAACTCCAATTCCAGGAGAACTCCAGTTCCAGGGGAGTCCGACACCCTCTTCTGACCTCCGCGGCGTTGCACGTCACGGGTGCACAGACTTGCATGCAGACAATACATACATACACATACAGAAATAAATAAAATTTACAAAAAAAAATGTTGAACTATCAAACCATGTTTTCTGAAAACCTACCAAAAAAATACATTTCCGTCTCTCATTCTTTCTCTTGCTGACTCCCTTGCAATTACCATTGGCTAACCAGTAATTTATTAACTAGACTTCCAACTCTATGTGTTTGGGAATAGCAGACCTCCTCTCCTACTGACACAGAAAAAGTGAGGGGTCTGAGTTCCACAGAGGATGTCTGTCTCACTTGCAGTGGGCTTTAACTCATGAATTACTGTGCTGTATTCATGGTCACATGAATTTCTATATTCAGTGGGCTCCAAGTTCTTATCTTGTGAACTAGAAGAACATAGACAACAGGAAGGATTCGTATTAGAAATGAAATTAGATAATAGCAGTAGCTCATCCTGGTAGGATACACCAAAGGGGAAATATTGCTGAGACCCAAGAGTCACAAGGAAGTGATTTATGGTGAATTCATAAGAGAAACCTTACGAGTAGAAAGACGGCAGAGGGCCTGCGTGGTAGGAGTACGTTCCAGAAAATGGGACACATGTGATAGATAGTCTAGGGCCGTTTACAGAACGCATGCCAGAAGTGGGTGAGGTATAGGAAGGGAGATGGGGAAGGGGAGGAGGAGGGGGAGGTGGAAGGGGAGGAGAAGGTGAGGAAGGGGATGAGGGGAGGATGAGGCAGCGGATGATCAAGGGGTTGTGGAAGGGGATGAGGAGGGGGATGAGGAGATCAGCCCAGCAGCCCCACTATGTACTACCCTCTCAGTTTCCTCAGAACCTCAGACAGAGATTCTAGGTGAGGAGATGATTTAGCAATAGAGAAACTAGACTGCTCCTCTGGTATTCCTGATCTCTGGTGAGGGCAAAACCAAACACATTTTGTCTTAAATATTTTGGGCATCTCTGGCTTTCAGCAAGGACAGAACTGCTGACAGGACCAGGGGCATTTCCAGATTTTAGCCAATGAAAACCTGTTTATTTTGGTGGTTCCTGACCTCGAAAATACCTGGCCTTTTCCTATTTACTGTTCTTACATAACCTATAATGGACACACTGCTTCCTATCTGGGCTTCCAACCACTGGTAGTCAAGAATGAAACCTAAGCCTGCAAGATATAGATAGATGATAGATAAATAAATAGATAGGTAGATAGATAGATATTGATGATAGATAGAGATAGATGATAGATAGATAGATAGATAGATAGATAGATATGGATAAGTAGATGATAAATATAGATGATAGATAGATACATGATAGATAGATATAGATGATAGATAGATATAAATGATAGATATAGATGATAGATAGATGATAGATAGATAGATAGATAGATAGATAGATAGATAGATAGATAGACAGATAGATAGATGATAGATTTGCAAGTCTTTTTGAAGCTGCAGCAGTCCACACATGGGCAAGAACAAGACCCATTTCCCAGGACAGCAGTGGCAGTGACATAATTGAAGCATTCAGAATTGAGTCTTATTGGCTGTGAAGATATAAACTGTAGCACTGTGTGCTCAACTGAATGGTTTCAGTTGTCTTGTCATGGCAAGAATAAGGTATTGTAAAGAAATACTGACCCCTTAAAGGTCAGACCCTATTGCCGAAGACAAGACCTACTTCAAAAATAAGACTTGGAGCAATGTAACTTGAACTTGAAGGATAAATGTCTCAGCTTGGAAATCCTAACTAGACTGAGAAAGCCCTGGCCCAGAAACTGAAACCCCACCCCCCCAATCAGTAACTGTGCTGTCTGGGAAAACATGGCAGCACTTGCTGTCCAAAACCCTTCAACCATAGCAGCAGCGCTTATGATCTCAAACTTTCAAACCATGACAATACGAGACTACAGTCTACCTGCTCTTTCCTTCTAAGCCCCATGAAAACTGAGACCAACTGAGCTTTAGTGCCTCAGCTTCAATTCCATGGAGAAACTGTGGTCCTTCTCTGTTCTCAATAAAGAACACTGTGCTCCTGAGATCAGTCTCATCTTTCATTGTCACATCCCCCTGGTCAATCCCCATCCGACACTTCCTAACAGAAATGACCTGGCAGCCTCGTCCCTGAAGATTAGCTGCCACAGTTTAGAGGACACTATGCAAGCTGCTAGGGAGAAAAATCAATCAGTGTTTCAACTCCAGCTTTAAACCCTAATACTCACAACAATGACCTGCACAGCAAACTATCTCGGAGCTGTAGTGCACTTTTATCTTGGGGGTAATCAAGGGCTATCTGGTTGGCTGTAAACCCCACTCAACGGGAGGTAACTCGGGAGTGGTACTGTAAGCATAACCATCCACACAGGGCTGGAGAGCTCGTACAGCCTAGAGAAAACTGTGTCTGTCATGTAATTTCTTACTTTATGCTAAATATATCTTATATTTACAGACAAGGGCACCTCTCACCCTTCATCAAAGAACCATCCTTTTGCAACAGATAGGAAATGTTACACAGTTCTACAACTGGTGGCCACACCCAGAAAATGTGTCTGTGAGATGCCTAGTCCTAAGTGACACATTTATAATGGAATCTCTACACCTAACATCCACACACTATGGTACAGAGTGGAATAGGGGAATACTAATCCAGGGCTTGGGATCCATCGCAGAAGAGGGGATACTGATATTTTAAGAGCCAGGGATGATGCATGACCATAAAGAAACAGAGTCTTCCAGGCTTCAGGAACCTGCTCATATAGCAGTGGTGAAAGCGTGCACAATACATATGCAAACTCAATCAATAAAACCAGCACAGAGCTGGGGTCTTGGCCAGGAGGCCCCACGCTTAGCCAAGGAACTATTGACAGCTGATCACTGCCTGATAGAGGTAGAACTGATTTTTCACTCAGAGAATGATGCTGAACAGGCAGAGTAGGCTCTACTGGATGAACCCATATGGAAGGACATCTGGGTACACAAACTTGACCCAATAGGCCTTAACATGTGTCATGGAATCACATGAAGTCCTGTGTGAGATGTATGGGAGTGCAGATAAGGGAGGGTTCTAAGTATGAGTAAGGTGTATTGTATGACATGCAGAAAAAATTCAATAAAATAGACATTAAAAAAGAAATACTGTCCCCCTCCCTCCAACTATTAGACTATTGAAACAATGAAGCTGCAATTTTCTTAAGAATCTCACATTAGAATAAGGAAAACTTTGATTCCAGCCAGAGAACTTGCATCCTGGAAAGAGAATTCACACAATTTAAGCAACATACCAGAGCACTTTGCAGGATACTGAAGCCAGGACAGGACGGCAGGGGAGCATGCCTTGACCAGAGTCAACCATTTACAAATACGCGTTGTTATCTACTTAGTCCCAAATGTATTTAGGACTTCATCTGGACTTGAGGGGGTCACAGGATCTCTTTAAATATTTATTTGCTTTTCACAATTACTGTTTATTTACTTGGCCTCTTTAGAATGGGTGGCCAAGTCTTGCTTCTTTGGGTTGTCAGGATGTGGCCCTAACCAGTCTGCCAATAGCACTATCCTAATGGAAGTGGGTTTGAGGTATTTTATCAATGGAGTTAGCTTAGACTTTAGCTTTTAAGTCTATAGTTTTAGAATATTGGCCTTCTTTTTTCCTGACTCATTTCAAATTTAATAGTCAGTATTTTCAGTAGCTTCTCAATATCTTTTCTTCAGATCAGGTTAATTAGAGTTTGTTTATACTATTTACAAATAAGATTTGCAAATATGTAGAGAAAACTGGGTATGGTGCAGCTTAAAATAGGTAAAACAATAATTAATAAAAATTACAGGATAATAACCAAAAAATTCAAAATAGTATGATGATAGTATGCTCAAATTCAACTATAACCACAGTAAATATGACTGGGTTAAACCTACATATTAAAAGATTACAACAGGGCTGGAGAGATGGCCTAGCGGTTAAGAGCACCGACTGCTCTTACAGAGGACCCGGGTTCGATCCCCAGCACCCACATGGCGGCCAAGAGCCGTCTGAAACTCCAATTCCAGGAGAACTCCAGCTCCAGGGGAATCCGAGACCCTCTTCTGACCTCCGCGGCGTTGCACGACACGGGTGCACAGACTTGCATGCAGGCAGTACATTCATACACATACAGAAATAAATAAAATTAAAAAAAAAAAGATTACAACAAAAAAAAAACCCTAAGGTTTACAGATTTTTTAAAGTTTAACTTTAGAATATTTTCATTTACAAGGTCCATCCAAACACAAAACAATACATAAAGTTTGAAGATAAAGAAATAGAAACAGATACTCCTGGGAAATTCCAAGCACAGCTTCTCATCGTCCACTTTACAGCAGTAATGAAACTCACACTCTCTTCCTCTTGACCTTACACAACATTTTCTCACTGACTCATCCCTGTTGTGCATGTGCTGGACAGCTTTAGTGTCAATTCAACATACCTGTGCTCAGTTGGGGAATTTCCTTCTTTCCTGGCCTGTGGCCATGTCTGTGCAGTATTGTCTTGATTGTTGAATGATGTGAAAAGGCCCAGCCCACTACGGGTGGTGCCACCCCTGGGCAGGTGGTCCTGTACTGTATAAGAAAGTAGGCTTAGCCGGGTGTAGTGGCATATGCCTGTAATCCCAGCACTTGGAAGTAGAAGCAGGTGGATCTGTGGGAGTTCAAGGCCAGTCTGGTCTACATAGTGAGTTCCAGGAAAACTGAGGCTACAGGGAGAACCCATCTCAAACAAAACAAAACAAAACAAAACAAAAAAAATAAATAAAAAGTAGGCTGAGCATGGGACAGGGGAGCAAGCCAGTAAGCAGCATTCCTACATGGCCTGTGCTTCAGCTTCTGCTTCCAGGTTCCTACCATGTGTTCCTAT
This sequence comes from Rhizomys pruinosus, assembly GCA_009823505.1. Classification (NCBI taxonomy): domain Eukaryota; kingdom Metazoa; phylum Chordata; class Mammalia; order Rodentia; family Spalacidae; genus Rhizomys; species Rhizomys pruinosus. Next base: position 1,007,459 of record VZQC01003736.1, on the reverse strand, counting down.
ATTGGGCTCCCTCAGTGATGAACTGTGACCTGGAAGATGTAAGCCAAATGAACCCTTTCCTCCCCAAGTTGGTTTTGGTCAGAGTGTTTTGTGACAGCAATGGAAAAGCAAACTAAAACACTGCCCCTTGTGTTTTGTTAACATGCATGAGAATGTTTCACTTCTAACTTCCTAATACCTCAGTTAAATTACAACCTTAATCTCTATGTGCAGAAAATATATCAAAATAACCTATAAGGCTCAGGGTTTAGCTCAGAAATGGATCATGATCTTGTTTAATAGTCATGAGGCCTCATATTCAATCCTCAACTCAGAAAGAAGAGGCAGGCTCTTACAATTGTAAAAAAAAAAGACAAAAAAAGAAAGCAAATGTAAGATTAAGCCCATCATAATCTTGTCCTCCTATCCTTTCCCATTTATAAAATAGGCAAAAGAGAATTGACAATATTTTGAAAAACAAAAGAAGAGGGAAAGATATTCTGGAACCAGATAGACCTGTGTTTGAATCCCAATTCCTGAGTATCAAATTTGATACTGATAAAAAATAGTTCATTTTGCTGAGCTTAAGTTTCTTTACAAAATAGAGATGAAAATCTCTACTTGTAGATTTTCTATAAAGATGTAATGAGATAATTAATCAGAGTTTATTCCCAAACTAATTGGAATCATACCTGGGGAGTTTTATAAACTACTGATGGCTGGGTCCTTCCCCTTGAGGTCTGAATGTAATTGTCCTGAAATATACCCCGCTCACTCTTTTTAAAATAGTCACATGATTGTAATGTGTTGCTAGGTTTGAGAAACACTGACAGTAACATGTGGTCCAGCCCATTACATTGTATAAAGAAGGAAGTGACACATTCATAGTATGTTTTACAATATGAAAAAAGTAATAACCAATGAAAATGATCTAGCATAATTTTTCTTCTATATATTTCAATAGATAGCAATATTCCATATCATGAAGATTATTTTTAAAAGTATTAAAGTATGTGGATAGTATTTTGATAGATTTTAATTTTTTTAAATTTCTGTACAGCTGAAGATAAATCAGACAACTTTAAGAGTAAAGATCACTCAGCGTTTAGTTACCTTACAGAAAGTTACAGAGCCCAGAGACACTAAGAGAGAATGCAGACTCTAACTTTGAACTCCATGTTCAAACTATCTCTGTTTCAACTCAGTTGTCCAAGGATGTGAAGATTGGGATAGAATTGAAATTCTTGGGCTTGGAAAATACTTGATAAATTACATGATGCTTAGACAGAATTCCATTGCTGTGGGTACTAGTGATCTCATTTGTGATACGTTTGAAGCCATTGCCTACATTTTTAATTTAATTTAATTTAATTTATTTATGTGTATGCTGTCAGGAGCACACTGGGTTTACATGTGAAAATTCCTTCTTGTGTCCAGAAAACAGGATTTCCTTATTCATCCACCACCTTTGGCTGTTACAATCTTTCTGCTCTCTCTTCCGCAATGATCCTTGAGCCTTTAAGGCACAGGGTGTAATACAAATGTGTCATTTAGGGGCGAACACTCCAAAGTCTCTCATTTTCCCCATGTTGACCAGTTGTGTGTCTCTGTGTTAATTGCTTTTTGCTGTAGGAGGAAACTTCTCTGGTGATAGTTGAGAGATGGATTTACCTTATAGGCATAAAAGTACATCATCCAGAAATGGTTCACCACTACATCCAGAAATGGTTCACCACTACATCCAGAAATGGTTCACCACTACATCCGTTTTGCAGATTCATAGTACTAGGTTCTTCCCTGTAGCCTGTGTCAGATATGGACTCATCTTGTAAAGCAGGTCGTAAATTCAAGCAGGAAGTATTTAGTTACTCAATGACATCCAGGCCACTATTGCATCAGTGGAGATATCTTTCCAACCAGGCAGTCATTGCTGTAGCTCACAGTGTTCTCAGCTGGATGAAATTGATGATTACTTTTCTCTTCTGGCAGCATGCTTAGAACCTTCCAGCACTATGGAAGCTGACTGGTAGAGATGAAGCTTCAAGGTCAGTGCCAGATTGGTTTCTCCATATTTGTTCTATGACGCTTATATGTAGTGTTTTCAGCAATGGGGTCTTAGTGTCAAGCTCTGGGTGGCAACCAAGAGCTATGGCAATAGCCAGTATTAGTTGATGGCCTATGGGTCACCTTTGTCAACAACTCCCCAAGAGAATGTCCCTTTCTGATATGCTTTTTTATTTTCTAGCCTATGAAGTCTGCTGGAGGCATTGTCTCCACCATAGGATGACTCCATTTAAAGTCTTTCTAGATATGTATATTTATATATTTCAAGAAGTTTCTGCAGTAGTTCTTTTCCCCATTATTTCTTCAAGATCTGGCTTTAAGTATTTATATTTGAGTACATATCCTGAGGTAACAGCAGAAGCTAGAAAAATATAAAGAGCTCATGGGAGAGCAGAAAAGAAAGCTATAGAATGGGTGATAGTGGGGCAATGTGTTCCCCAAAGCCCACCCAAATACAAAGACAAGTGACAACATCTTTGTTCAAAGATCAATACATAGCCTGTAACTATAGGTCACTATGCTTGCAAAAAAAACACTAGGGAAGACAGCTTAAATATTCACTATGTACTTAAAAGCCACTAGGAAAGTAGATCGTACGATGATTATGTAAAATTATTGATACTTAGCTTGATTGTGGTAAGAAACTCATGATGAGTATTTATTTCGAACATCATACTGCACCTCAATAAACTCAGGGTGAGGAAGAAGAATGTATTAGGTATGCCAAGCTAAGAGAAACAAATATCAATACAGAACAAAAACACTGTCCATAAAATATTAAATCATCTTGTAATACTTGTTTCCACATACATAAAATCAGTTTAGGTATCTGTATCCAAGGAGAAGAAATGTAGAGGACTACTTATACAAAGGATTATTCATGGTTCATTAAGTGAGAAAATGTAGATATAAATAATTTGCTGCTATTATGAAAATAAAATAAAACAACCAAATACTGTGGGGTTTTTTTCATTTATGCATTTGTACTCATTTCTGTAAGCAAGTAATAGTTTGAGAATGGCAGTGAAAACGGGTGATAATTTGCATTTTATAACATCATTGTATTTTGTTTCACAAAGTACAAAATGTCATTCATTTTGCAAATTTAAAAAAATCTCATATAAATAACTGATGAAAAATAAGTCCTGGAAATGACTTAGAAGAAAGAAAATTCCTTTCAAAAGCTTGATGTGCAGAAACAAACATGTTGACACAGTGCTTTGTGTATGGACGCCAGCAAGCACTGTTTTGGCCTCAGACAGTGATCTCAGATCATCAGTCTACCCTGTCCACGAGGGACTTCAGACCAGATAGTTTTTTCCATAGTACTACCCAGTATAGTACTGTAACCAGAGGATATTTTTATCAGTTTCCCTTTTCCAGTAAATATTATTCTATAAGGAGTGTTTAAAGATTTGGAAGGTAATGTAGATTATTGGAAAAATATGAATGTACTTTTCCAAATGCAAGTGGTAACAGAGGAGTAAAATTGTAATTATCAAAATAAAAATGAAAGACAGAATTCTCTAATTTAATTTAAAAGGCTGGAAGATTATTATTAAAATTCCTTGAAAGAATTCATAAGTGGCTCCCATTTTTGTAAGTATAAAAACTGAGCATGAGGCCGGGCGTGGTGGCGCACACCTTTAGTCCTAGCACTTGGGAGGCAGAGGCAGGTGTATCTTTGTGAGTTCAAGGCCAGCCTGGTCTACAGAGTGAGTTCCAGGACAGCTGGGGCTACAGGGAGACCCTGTCTCGAAAAGACCAAAAAAAAAAAAAACAAAAAAAACCTGAGCATGAGAAAGATTTTTAGTCAATGAACTATGACATTAATTTAAATATATTAGAATAAATTAAAATAAATTAGCCACATACTTGAAGATTCTACTAGAGTTTCCAAAGTTCAGAAAACTTAAACTTCATATTTTCAATATCCTCAAAATTTTAACTTCTACAGTTGATAGAAATTCAATATGGCCAGATACCCAGGAGCCCAGCACACCTTTGGGTGGAACAGGGAAAGGTGGGCGGCTGGTGCCTGGACCACGGGAACAAACCTTATTCCCGTCCCCCTACACAGTGGTCCGGACCATCCAGTAAGCTGGTGGAGCAGGGGTGCAGATGATCCAGTGAGCGCAGTGTCAGTGATTCTAGTTTGCACAGCCAACATATAGGAACTGAACAGCAGGAAGCAGAGCGGGTGACCAACCAATCCTCCAAATTAACATTTGAGACCGACGATAACCAAAAATAAATAAATAAATAAATAAACCCACATGCCAAAGCCACAATGAAAAAATAACATGAGAAAAGCTCATAATAAAACTCAAATATTTACTATTCCTTTGTGGTGAATTCTTAGAATCTTTTCTTCTAGTTCTTTCTAAAAATATTCAGTACAATATTAGTTTTATCTATACTCAACCCCTTGAGCAACAGATTATCAGAACATATTTTTGCCATCTAACTATCCCACAGTACATGCTGAGATGCTGTAAAACAGTATGAAAAATGATTAAGAAAATAACTGCCCATTAACATGAATCAAGTATATATAGACCATGCACCTTGTTAGATAGTACTTCATATCCTAGATCTTTCTTGCAGCAAGTCTACCTCATAACCACCAAGGAACACATTATCTTTGATGAATGAAAATAGAATGGAAGATACAACTTTCTGTCTTACCTCCTTAAGTCACAGACCTCAGCACTTAACCTGAGGGGTATCACTGGAATCCCTGATCCACATGTGCATTTGAATTGCCTCCTGGTTGAAAAATGCGTCAAACAGAAACACAACATATTTTGTCATTTTTCAAATACAAAGAAGACATTATCAGTTATAAGCACAAATTTAAGAAATGTTTAACTGAATTAAGAGCATCTTTTGGATCTTGATCAATTTTTTATTTAGTTGCTAATTAAAACATCACTGATGACACAAACTCAATGAAGAATTTTATTTTAATTTAGAGAGTGGGTTTATTGCTCATGAATATTGGAAAGTTTTCAATTCAAAAAAAATCTTTCCATGTGGTTTTCAAAATAAACTAAATTTATATTTATAGCACACTGCATTTTATCTAGCTCTAGAAACACTTTGAAGTACATGGTGGATTTAATCCTATTAATCTTTGGAAATATGACAAGTGGTACATGTTCTAATTTTCATAATCAGTTATTTTAACTCTAGATATCATTGCCCTATAGGGACATCTGCTGGTAGATAGGTAAAGGTCTGGAATAAAAAGATTATCTTTTCAGTGTTTGCCTGGCATCATTCTACATCACAGCCTCGTGAGCATCTGCTTTAGATTGTGCATGACTGGGCGCTTAACATTCTGAATAGTGAATCATTTCACGGTCCAGTATTTCTCCAGTCACATGAAACTGGCCTTCCTTACACCATGCCTTGATCCTGAAACTGATTCATACGTGTATTTGACTTGTTCTCAGAGTACCCCCTATTAACTTGGAAACAGGGTTTCTGGAAATGGACCTTCTCTGAGGCAGTTGGCATGAGAATTTATCCTGCCCCCCCATCTGCTTTCCACATCCACATGCTCATCTGAAATAGTCAAGAGAATAATGATGATAAAGGGAAACCAATCAGTCCCTCACTTTCTAAACTGTTAAAACAAAATAAAATTTTAAACTTCAAGGCTGATTTTTATGAGAAGGAAAAAAGAATATTTTAATTTTATCATTAAGTTGAACTGTTCTTATTCTATATATAAAGTTTGTTAGTAATAATTCCTTGTAGATAAATATCAGCTTGTAAATAAATGATCACTTGATGAAAATAAAGAAACTCATAGCACTCTTTATATTAACCTTAACCATCACCAAAAGGATAATTGATTGTCTTTCCTTATTTTATTGAACAAGGATCACCCTCAAATTCCATGTTTGAAAAGCTAGGTTAAAGTATATATTATGGCCTTAGAAATAAATTGCTCCTAAAAACTAATACTACCAGAAATACTACCTAGCAGCTTATTCATGGTACTTTTTCAACATTAACGTACTTTACTCAGTTAATATAATGAAAAAAAATCAATCATAACATAACTTTTTTCTTCTCTTCTTTATATGTGATCTTTTTAAGTCGCTAGAAGATTATTTAATCACCAAAGGAATTATCTGCTAAAAGAAAGGATATTATCATTAACTAATTGAAGCTATTACACACTTTGACAGGTTAACAAACCTCCTGGTAAGAACTGGAAGCTTAAGAAAGAATAAGAAAGCCTGTATTCACAAAATTCTCACATGCCAACATGGAGGATAAAGTCACCATTTTTACCAACCACATGTCGTTCTTTTTTGGGGGGGGGGCTTTTTTTTTTTTTTACTAAGATCTCAAGTTTTGGTTGAGTACATTTCCTCTATTTACTGATTTTTTGTATCTGGTTTGTTCTTCCGTTTGGATGCTTAAGGCCACACAGCCCAGATTAGGCAAGGTTTTTGTTTTCTTTCAAGGGTCACTTGAGGATCTGGTCCTCAGGGGGTCTCTAGTGTTCTTTTTTTTTTTTGGGGGGGGGCGTGGGAGCACCTTACTCCTCTCAGCTTTTCATTTTCCAGTTCCATCCACTCGAGGACAAAATCAGGTCTTGCTAGACCAGGCTTCCTTTTCTGAAGCATGAGCAGACTTTCCTCTTTATAGACTGGACACTGGCTGAAGTCCCATTAGTGGCTCTCCAAGACCTCCCTGAACAGGAAGACTGGCGACCCACATTTGCAGGGCATTTCAAGAGATGCCCCCATGCATAATCCCCTAAGACTTGGTTGACCTCTGAGGGCAAGGAACAAAGTTATCCCTTAGGTCCCTGGGCCAAATTGGTATGGACGTTAAGTATGGTCGTTAAGCACCCAGAAAGGCTAAGTTGCACCAGCCTGTCACATTGCACCTATATTAAAATTGTATCCTTTGGAACTGTATGTTATTTCCATATCATATTTCTTGATTTGCATCTTTCCATTTTAATCCCATATTACTCTAAAAGATGCATACATATCCTCCATCATGTACCAAAAACCCAAGGTCTGAAAATAAATGTTAGGTCAGCTCTAGAACCTGTTTAGGGATTCACAGTGCAAGAGCACAGTTGTCTTTAGATCATGAGGAATACAACATTAACATTGCTCAGTTTGTCTTACAACTAGGTACTTAGTACTAGCATCCACAGATGAGGGATACCATTCCTCTTTTATTTTTCTGGGATTGTGTTACTTCACTTAGCATGAAATCATCTAGTTCCAGGGCTGGAGAGAGGGCCTAGTGGTTAAAAGCACCGACTGCTCTTGCAGAGGACCCAGGTTTGATCCCCAGCACCCACATGGCAGCTAAGGACCATCTTTAACTCCAGTTCCAGGGGAATCCAACACCCTCTTCTAACCTCTGCAGCATTGCGCGACAAGGGTGCACAGACCTACATTCAGACAGTACATTCATACACATAAAAATAAATAAAATTTTAAAAAATCTTCTAGTTCCATCTATTTACCTGCAAATTTCATGATGTCATCTTTCTTTACCACTGCATAGAACTCCATTGTGTAGATGTACCATATTTTCTCTATCCATCATCAGTTGAGGGGCACTTGGGTTGGTTCCAGCTCTTTGCTATTATGAAGAAAGCTGCAATAAACATGGCTATACATGTATCTCTGCGGTAGGAAGAGTCTGATGGATATATTCCCAGAAGTGGTATGGCTGAGTCAAGTGGTAGGCTCATTTGCTTCATATGAAAGCATCATATGTATATGCTTTCATATCATCATATGAAAACCATTCCAGTTTATATTAACACACTAAACTAGTTCACCTGATCTTTCCTGGTCCTGTCAATTAGGTAAGTCACAGACTCTATTGGCATTATGAGTTTCTACATGCTAAAATAAACTTAGCAGTGAAGCAGCAAAACAGATAAGGTGACTACGAGATGTAAAAAGGATAAAGTCAAGAAAATAGGATGAGTGTTTTTGAATAGGAAAGTTTATGAGAAAGTCAGAATGAAAGAACTGTAGTTTCAATATTGTCTCTGAAAAGCTCTGCAGATGGAATGATAAATATTAGAAAGATAGATGTAAAATTAAACAACCTGGCTTGTGGTTTCTCTATCTAATAACTCAAATATGCATATTTGGCTCTATTTTTGTCTTTTATTATGAATTTTCTTAGACATATTTCACCAAAAATTCTTCTGTAAATCAAAGAAAACAAAATTTAGAAAATTGAATTGTAAACTCTTCCCTTTAGCAGACAAATAGACAATTTAAAAAAATCATTCCACATTTTTGTTTTGACTACGGAGTCTAAAAAGGAACCACCACATCAAAAAGAAATGTCAAATATGGAATGTTTATATTTTAGAATTTTTATTTATTACAGTTTGAAATCATTACCTTATTAATTGTATTATCGTGAAATTACAGTCAAAAGATTTTTTATGAAGAATCTCTATATTAAGACACAAAAAAACTGAATAAAGAGGAATCTGCTGCCCATAATTAAATGCGATCAAGAATCTCTATATTGGAGAGATGGCCTAGCGGTTAAGAGCGCCGACCGCTCTTGCAGAGGATCCAGGTTCAATCCCCAGCACCCACATGGCGGCCAAGAACCGTCTGAAACTCCAATTCCAGGAGAACTCCAGTTCCAGGGGAATCCGACACGCTCTTCTGACCTCCGCGGCGTTGCATGACACGGGTGCACAAACTTGCATGCAGACAGTACATTCATACACATACAGAAATAAATAAAAAAAAATTAACAAAAAAAAAACCCAAAAAACTGAATAAAGAGGAATCTGCTGCCCATAATTAAATGCGATCAACATGACAACATATGAAAACATAAAGGAGATTGGTTATATCTAAGGAAGTGGAAATATTTGAATAATCTTTCAAAACATAAAATCCGTAAGGAGAAAACTTGATGGTTTTACTTTTTTATTGTCCCGTTTTGGAGACTTTCATAAAATATATTTTGGCAGTATTTAAATTCTTCTTCATGTTCCACTGGCAACTGTTACTTGACCAGATAAGTATCTTTCCATCTCTAACGTCTCCCAGACACCGATCTTTTCATTTTCACTGTCTTCCTACTGTTTCTCTCTCCCTCTCTCTTGAGTGGTATGCATTTAGAAATACACACTTTGTAGCCTTTTCAGATTAGTTTCTATTGTCTGGTAATGCAAAGTTGTTTCCACCATGTATTTCATTGCTTGATAGGTCATAATCTTCTAATGCTGAAAAGCATTCTATTGTCTAGAAAAACCACAGCTTGTCCATTCTTCTACTGAAGGACAATTTGTGTGACTCCCATTTTGATAAATTATGAGTAAAACAGTTTTGCATAAAAAATATTTTTAATTGTCCAGATTGTTACTAAAGAAGTTAGAACATTGGGCTTGTAGGAAATAGTCAGCAGGCTTTGCACTAAACATTAAAAGCTAATGACTATATAATAAAAGACACAAGTAAGTAAAGACATTTTCTTTCAGAAACTCGGTAATGGAATGTTAAATTTTACCTTAAAAATGACTTTGTAATTTTCCAGTAGGAGACAAATATATCATTATATAGCATAAAGGACGTGAAAAAAACAAGTATTGATATCAGATGGTAGAACCTGATTTACACAGTTAAGAATTACATTAAAAATATACACACACATACAACCCATGCTACCACATGCAAGAGAGAGAGAGAGAGAGAGAGAGAGAGAGAGAGAGAGAGAGAGATTGTAAGAAAAGTTTAAATTACCTGTCTGGTTCAGCAGAAATTCCTATAGCTAATTATCATGAGATATTGCCTGGAAATTAACCAGTCATGTTGTGCTTCTGTCTCCAGACTTACAATTAGTAATGCTATTAATGTGGTTCGTGTACTTAGCGTTACTAATTATATTGCTATGAACCAATGGTGATAAAAATAGCGGTAGCCATCAACTACCAATTAATGCTTAATGAGAGCATATAAACCTTGACATTATAATGAATTTCAAAATTATTGTTGCTTGTGTTCCTTTTGTAATCTTGCAAAAAGGCCTATAACCGGTAACCACTGATATAGATCATTGATTGAAAGCCTAGTGTTCACATCACTGGATGAAAATCAGAAAGAAATGGCTCCTTAAATATTATATATATACATATATGTGTGTGTGTCTGTGTATGTTTGTAGACAAATATCTTAAACTGACAATAATTTGGAAGATATTTTCTAGCTGTACAATATTAAAATGCTTAAGGCCTAAACATATTTCAGATATATAAATAAATAGGAAAAGTTTTAAAGCTTTTGGAAAAGAGCACTTTAGGGAAGATTAAGTCAACTGGTTCTTGTTCCTGTAATGTACTTAAAGCAGAATACCTCAGAAGTCCAACTGCAAGAGAGGAAGATTCTATATTAATGAGTTTAAACTAGATAATGTGGCAGTAACAAACACTACCAGTGGCTTAATGTGGAAATGTATTTGGTGCTCATACAGATGTTTAGCATGGTAACTCAGGGACTACTGCTAACTAGAGTTACTCAGGACCTATGTTCATCTAACATTTTTCCATTTTGGTCAGAGGGACCTTGGAAAATTGTATATAATGAATATAATGTACTTATTTTTTATCCTCCATTCAGAACTGTCTTGAACCAGTTAATATCACATGTCATCGTGATTCCTAGAAAAAGAATTGTGCTGCTAGTGAAACATAACCATCTATATTGGAATTCTTTCACACTATTTCAATGACCACAGCCAGAGGACTTGCTAAAACTTTCCTGGGATACTACCTGGGGGTAGGCCAGCATTGGAAGAACAGCAATATATCTCTATGAGTCTCAAGAATAACAAAGAATAGAAGACAGTACACAAAAAGCAGGAATTTAGTCAATAAAGTGACAAATGATGTAGCTTGGTTATGAAGTGTTTAGCCACGGATAGGTTCACAGTCCAAGCAGGTGATGTTACTGAGAGATAGATGGTCTCTAAGTAAGGGTAATAACTTCATAAATGGATAATGCATTGAGTTAATACTGAATGGACCATTAGGAGGTGGGACTAGTTGAGGGATGTAGGTTACTGCAAAGATGCCCTTGAAGATGATATTTTGACACCACATCTTCTCCCTCTCCACTTCCCCACTACTATGAGGTGGGCAGCTCTGTTCACTCACACCATCCCTGACAGGATGCTCTTCCTTACCTCAGTCACAGAGCTTGGGGCTAGCTATCAGGGCTCTGAATAGTCAGTTAATTATGGAAGATATGGTCACTCAAAACCTGAAACCAAAATAAAAATTTCAACAATAGGTGAATTTGCTCGGGTATTTTGTCACAAAGATGGACAAAAATGACTAAAAAAGATTTCTGTGTATCTACCCAGAGTGTGTCAAGTCAGCACAAAAATATGCTTAAGAGATTCCCACTAGCTACACTATTTAGACACTAAAGAATTGTTGGAGATCAGAACAGCCCATCCATCCCAATGTGACTACAAAGGATTTCAAGACATGTTACATTAAAATATCAATATATCAGTGTGATATATTGATTATATGGGAGTGAAGGCACTCAAAAGCCTAGAAAGGCTTCTTTTGAACTCTTGTCTGCCTAAAGGCAAATACTCAATAACTCAATTATCAAAAATTCTTTCTGATTTCCTCAATAGGAAAGATTGATTCTTATTACAAGAGTGGAGACAACAAGCAGATGTCAGACTGTGACAAAATTTGTCAAATACTATTATGTTTTATCTATTCAAAATAATTTACCATTCAAAATAATTTTATCTATTCAAAATAAATTACTCAGTAATATATATTATGTGTGTGTACAAATATACGCATCAACTCTGAAGAATAAATATATGAAAAGGGTTTGACTTTCCCAAAGCCTACAATACACACTAAAGTGGTGGCTTGGATGTTGGCCCTGCACTGCCATGTGAATCAGGGCAACATCTTTCAAGAATATTCAGCCAAACATTTTGCAAATGGAAAGAAATGTTGCAAAGGCAACAAAAATAAATTTCTTCTTTTCCCTGTGTGCATCGTGAGCCACCAGCTTACTGATTGTTCACATTTTACTGTGTCTACTACATCACAAATCGTATGCCACAGACTTGGAAAGAACCACCGGGACTGTCGAAGCCTCATGTCACCGCAAACCTGACCAGTCCTTGCCGAGCAGTACCACTTAGAAGACGGCTTTACAGTCAGACTGGAAAGGCAGCCGAGGTCCAGGCTGCAGCATGTCCTGTGCTGCAGAACCAGGCCCTCAGGCCTGCCGCCTGTTTGGTTGAACTCCGGTAAAGCTGCCGTGCATGTGTGGGCTCAGCTTCTCCATCACTCATGTCAAACCGCTCCCATCCTCACTGCCAACCGTGCTACTCTCTCAGTCATTTGGGGGTTCAATAAGCGCTCAGTGGGATGTGTTCTCCCACTGTGACTGGTCTTGGCCCAAAACACTTCAACTTTACCACAGGATTTATTCTTCCATTTCAACCAGTCTCCTTGCAGCTTTGCTCTGGGAAGACTCAGCAGACCAGGTTCTTGGCTTCATTTTCAGCCATTGTCCTCAAAGCTGAACATCTGTTGGGAGCCAGGCCCACTCTCACATGGAAAAGCACCATCTTTCCATTCGGCAAAGTCATGTTGATCTGCCTCATTGTCAGAGGCTTTATCCATTAACTTGGTTGGTCCCTCAGTCAAATGGAAAGCTTCATATTTTGAACCACCTTCCTCTTTTTGTCTAGCCTCTCCTCAAAGTAAATCCTTGAGAATTACCTTGGGTTATTACTAGATATTTAAGCTGAATTTCAAATCAGGGTAAAAAAAGCCTTAAATGACAATTATATACATATATATGTATATAGTATATATAAATACATATAATATATACATATAATATATACATATATTTACACACATATACATATATAATTTTGATGTTTGGTTTGGACACATATTCAATAAAGCTTATAAAAAAGAAAAATATTTAGAAATTAATAGCTTATTCTATTTCCAAAATATAAAAATGAAGAATTGAAGGATAAACTAAACTTCTTGGAATTAGTACAAATCTTTTCATCATAAATAAAACTGGCCAGCCCTGAAATCTGTGACAAAGATAAAAACATTAAGAATGCAATATTAGTATGCTGACCAAGCCATAGGGAGGCTCTCTTGGCCTTTTGTGCTGCTGTGGGAAGTCACTATTTGTGTCTGGGTGGACACTTTCCAGTTTGGCCTTAGGAGAGAACAGCACACTCCTGCACGTAACCTCTCACCCACTGCTTTGTCAGCAAGTCCAATAAACTCGCTGGCTTTCCAGACTGTGATTTGGTGAAATTGCACTTTGCTTTGTCATAAGGACCAGGGAAGGAAGGGGCTGCACACCATTCACATCTTTCAGAAGGAATTTTTGCTACACCATTACTTGCAAAGCTCCTGATATAAAATGCAGGTATAGTATATATTTATTGAATAATTGTAATGCAAGTAATACCAGGAGTTGAATACAAAATTTTTGTTTTGTTTTGTCCTGAGATAGTGTTTCATTCTGTAGCCCGGGCTGGCCTTGAACTCATGATCCTCCTACTGCTATCTCTTGACTAGTGGGATTGCAAATGTGTACAAGCAAGATCAACAAAATGCATCCAAATATTAATATATGTACACTATAAAATGACATCTATAAAACCTTTCCAGAATGTCATATTATCCTGTCATTAGTCAGTATGAAGTGAAAGAAAGACATTGAGATGAGGCATATATTGTGACTTTATTCTGGAAATGTAGACAATATTATATACTGAATTTCAAGTCTTCTTATGTGCTTTGAACAAGCTTCCATTATAATGTTATGGTATTGAAATGGATGGCTAAATTTTTTGCTCTTTGAAGTTTATCTAGGATAGAAAAGCATAAATTGTTAACTGTATGAGATTTAAAAAAAAAAACTACAGAATGGGCCAGGTGCACGCTTTTAATCCCAGCACTTGGGAGGCAGAAGTAGGTGGATCTTTGTGAGTTCAAGGCCAGCCTCATAGCAATCTCCAGGCCAGCTGAGACTAAAAGGAGACCCTGTCTCAAAAAGACTAAAAAAAAATATTATGAGTCATATAGATCATGAATAATATTCATTGAATGAGAGATAGGCCATAAAATGTAAAACATAATTGTAACCATTTCATGAACTGCAAGTATAAATATTCTAAGTTCAAGTAACCCGCCATTAGTTTATTCAGTGGATACTTCTCACAGAATGTTTTTAGATGCACCTGTCCATACAGTAGCCATCAACTACATGTGACTATTTACACTTGTTCACATTAATTTTAAAAATTCAGTCCCTTACTCATATTAATCATATTTCAATTGAACCATCTGGAGTATGTATACAGTATAGAGAATGTATACCATCTCAAAGAATTCTCTAACATAAAAGACCTGAGTAGTTTGGGAACTAGACAAGAAGTTGAGAACAGGTCTCTCTAGCTTAGGAACTGAATGTATGTAAGAACTGAGGCTTTATCAAAATCCACTTTAACACAAGATAGTAGAAGATAAAGGCTGAGATTTGACTTACATCAATTGCATGGCTTTAAATGCCATCCTTTAATAAAATCAGAGTAGAGTGAAGGTTTTCAAGGCTCTCTGAATAATGCTTCTTCTTACTTCATACAAAAATTCCTGTTTTTAGCTGGGCGTGGTGGCGCATGCCTTTAATTCTAGCACTTGGGAGGCAGAGGCAGGCGGATCTTTGTGAGTTCAAGGCCAGCCTGGTCTACAGAGTGAGTTCCAGGACAACTGGGGCTACAGGGAGACCCTGTCTCAAAAAGACCAAAAAAAAAAAAAAAAAGAATTCCTGTTTTAATTTTCTTTTGATTGTACTTCTTTATTAAGTGAAACACAATCTTGCTGTGTAGTTCAACTGGCTTTGAACTTCTGACCTTTCTAACCCCTAATGCTAGAATTAAAGCCAGGAGGCACCCCGATTTGTGTACATGCTTTTATATTTTTTACTGAAAACATTTAAGACACTTTTATTTTCACATTAACAGTGCTAACATTTGATTATTTTAAAGAACTCTTCTTTGTTAAATATTCCAGAAATAATGCATTTGCAAGTGCCTTTACACGTAATTTCTTTGTTTGGATTTGGTACTTAAACTAGTTCAAGTTAAGCAACACTTTACATCGTGTTATATGTTAAACCTACTTGGGATCAGAGCTAAGAATTTATAGAATTCTTAGCCGGGCGTGGTGCACACACCTTTAATCCTAGCACTTGGGAGGCAGAGGCAGATGGATCTTTGTGAGTTGAAGGCCAGCCTTGTCTACAGAGTGAGTTCAAGGACAGCTGGGGCTACAGGGAGACCTTGTCTCGAAAAGACCAAAAAAAAAAAATTTATAGAATTCTTTTCTGAAATAAAAATATTTATATTAATATGAATGAATATGTTTTTGTTTTCTATGATTCAATATTTTTCTTCCTTGGAGCAAAAATATAGATAATATATACAACACTATTTTAAATGACTGAGACTCTGCCTTCTGTGTTAACCAGCTCTTACAGAACACAAAGAAAGGTTTGGCTTAGTGGTGCCAGGTAAGTATAATTACCAACACAAGGTGGTGCTCTGATCTCATGAAATGTCTCACTTGATTTGGTTCTAGGAAGAAACATAAACATACGCATAGCTTGAGTAAAATTTTGAAGCTTTTAAAAACTGTTAGTGTATAATCTGATTTCAACTTTAAAAATCATTCTTACAAAGTCAACTTTAAAAATCATTCTTACAAAGTCACTCTAACCATAGTGCTAACCACTTGATGATGGTCTAATTTACCTCATTGAGTGCAGTAGACCTTGTGTCTTTCACTGATTGCTTCATGCCATTTTCTCTGTCTGTATTGCCTTTTAATCAGACATTTCTTTCATTTCTTTCTATGTTGATCAAGCCTACAGGTTCTGTGAATTGATCAGACTTTTTCAGGCAAAAAAAAACAATCCTCCAAGGTTGACCTTCAAAAGTTTTAAACGATTTCATTCTCTTTTGAAGCACCATCAGCTTAAGTAATTACTGTTATATGATTCTGCTTTTTCTATACATATGAATTCATATATATAACTATCTTCTTACAAATAACCTAATGAAAACTCACTACTTCCACTCAGGAAACTGACAACAAAATTAGAAAATATGATTTATACTGTGTTAACCACAGTTAAATAATCCTCCTTGTTGCTGGAGGAAGCAGATTAATATTCCATTTAACAATTGTGTTTTTAATGGAAAAATGATTACATATAGATTCAAATAAGTACATTAATAAAAGTTATATATTTTTAGAAATAATAATTAGAATTATGCAGTATCACATATGCAACATCAGCCAATAAAATGGAATCTGCTATGCTGTGCCACCAGATAAGCATGTATATTTCTAATATTTCTCAAGGAAAATTTCTGTAATGACTTTAAAAATTTTTTATTTATTATTACTTTTTAATTTGGTCTGTATGAGTGTATTGCCTGGATGTGTGTAAGTGCACCTATGTCATGCAATGCAGGCAGAGGTCTGAAGATGATATCAAGAGTGACAGTTGTTAGCCTCCATGTGGGTGCTGGGAATCAAACCCCAGTCTTCTGCAAGAGCAGCCAGTGCTCTTAACTGCTGAGCCATCTCTCCAGACACTCTAGAACTGTTTTAGATTTCTGGAAAATGTTCTTAAAATTATCTCAACCATTTCCATCTGCTGTGAATCTCATGATAACATCAAGCATATTTACAAATGATTCAAAATTTCTCAGGAAATTGAACTGAGAGAATTGCATACTTCTCAAATAGTTAACAATCACACATATCTGAGTGAAATCAAGAAAATAGCTAAGGTTCCACTTGTTTTCAATGCTGTTCTATAATCACATCGCTAACGAAAATTTGCTGATGCCTCAACAATGTCATAGCTCCTGCTCCTCTGTCTGGTTACTATAACATTTCTATTTTTGAAGTAATTAGAAAAGGAAATGTGGCTAGCAATTACTTCGAAGTTAAAAGGGCCCTTAACAGGGAAGCTAATTATTGAGTTCATTCTGATGGTCTGTTTTGTCAGTGAAAATTTAGGTTATTTAATTGAACAATACATACTCAAGACTGGAAATGGAAGCTGAGCTATAGTCAGAGTACAGTGGAACAAGTGACTCTTAGTCTGATACTAGTTTTTGTTAGAGGCTATTATTATTTTCAGTATTGTTAACTTTATGAGAAGTGTTCTAATATGAAGAATATTTGAAATTCTTTTCTTAATTTATTTATATATATATATTTATCAAAGAATATTTGAAATTCTTAAAAAGCTCCCATTAATCTAGTTTCTGATACTAGTTTTTGTTAGAGGTTATTATTATTTTCAGTATTGTTAACTTTATGAGAAATTTTCTAATGTGAAGAATATTTGAAATTCTTAAAAAGCTTCCATTAATCTACTCAAGAGCAGATTTCAGGTTTCCTTTAATGTATCTTTCCTACCATATGATCAGGTGGCCTCACCTAAAGCCATAATCTGAATAGGTTGGAAGAGATTTGGGGAAGAAACTTCATAAGATAGAAAGACAAAGTGATAATTTCCTGGGCCTTGGACCTCAGCACAAACTATTTTTTTTTCACTTTCAGAATAGAAGATTGTGGTGAACAAAAACTGTATCAGTAGAGATATATTTTTCAAATACCACAGATACATGCACAGACACTCAAGCACACATATATAATAAATAACAAAGACAGCAAGAAGCAGGTAAAAATTGCCGAAAACACAACTGTCCCTATTATGATACTTAAGGAATGTCAAATATAACAATAATATCCATGGTCATTTTAAAATCAGATAGCATTGAGTGTCTTATCTAGTTAAATCACTATAATGGTTTAGAATTAGAAGGAAGGTTGCAGAATCACATCAAATATGTGGCAATAATGAAAGCTGATCTGGGAATGGAGATCTTTTGATAACTTTGGGAGGAAGATTCAAGTCGTGTTGCAATATCTTGATCTCCTAAGTGGAGAACGCTGGCCTACAAGTATACACGTAAAAGGTAATAACTTACATTCTTGACAGAACTCTGTGCTAAGAATGTGGGATTCCCCAGTTGCTTGAGCATTATCGTATTGGCCTGTTTGTTTTTCCTTTACCCCTCATAGCCCATACTGGAATTATCTTTCAGATTGTCCCCAAAGAAAGAGACAGAGCATCCGCTTAGTGCTTTTTAAATAAATACTGTTTTCTATTTTTCTCTTTTTGAGTTAGCCACTGTTCAGAGAGTTTCTATTACAGGGTCTTTTGCATTTATTTTAAGATTTTTTTTATTCATAGGGTAAAATAATATCCTAAATATAGCATATGTCTCCCATTGTTCAGGTAAATTCATTTATTTTTAAGTTATAAAGATCATACATTTTAAAGCATGTGTTGCTTCAAAAGCTGAATATTATTAGCATTACCATTGCATAATTGAAAATTTTAAAGTTGGCTGCATGCCAATGTACTTTCTATCACAGACAATTAAAACAATATTATTTAACAATTATAAAGTATAGTTCTGTTATTTTACTTATAAAAATAGCTATAGAGAAGTCAGGTGATTTGTTAAAGATATCATGGATGAGAGTTACTGATCTTTCAGCATTAGGACACAGGAAGAAAAAAATCTTTTTTAAGATATGGATTCTCATATGTGTGCAACCATGGAAATAAGGCAGAAGCAGAGTTGGAAGAATTGGAAGAACGTCTTATGCTTTATTGTTAGCCTGTGGTTCCTTATCTTCCTTCTATTTATAAATAGCTCAAGAACCACTAGGTATTAAGGACATTATATGTTATATATGACAATATATTTTATAATATATTGCATTCATATAAATATTAATGCATAAATATAAATGAATATTAATGTGTAAATGAAGATTATTTTTAAAGTGTTCTTACTATAAAATACTAAATTAGTAATGATTTTTATATTATGTAATAGTGTAAGAAAATAAGACATATGATATAATCTTGGCAATATGAAAGTGACATAAGAGGAACAGGACAGCCACCAGGTCCAGAGAGAAGAGGCAGCATGGGCACCTGGGAAATAGGTAAGCACAACTCCAAGGGGGCTCATCACTGCCCTGGGTATAGCCTCTTGCCTGCCAACCAGCCATACCTGGCCCAGCCTACACAGCAGCAGGGTGGAATCACCCAGTCAGTTGAACACCCACCAGGTCCACAGGCCACTGGCAAATTGGTCACCCAACCCTCTTGAGCTACACTGAGTGTATCCCATTGAAAACAGCTAAAACAGCTGTAGCAACACCCCAGTACAAAGCAGGTGCATGCTCAGCAGGGAACCGACCTGATTGTTACCTCAGGACTTCTGAAGGACCTCCAGACCAGAAAGGGAAGAGCCAGCTGAACCTCGCAATACATAACCAAAAGGGAAAACTGGAAACCTAACATAACCAGCCTTCCATAAATCAAGGAAAAGACAATGAACATATAGGAAACAAGTAAATTAAGCTTTCAACTCAGCAAAGAAATGTTTGAGATTCGCACCAGAATACAAACAGTAAAATAAACCCACATGCCAAAACCACAAAGAAAAAACAATATGGGAAAAGCACATAAGAAATCTCCACCGGATGCTACCAGTTGTATAGTAGATCCCTACAACAAGATCTCGTGGGAAGGAACCCAGGACATGGATCTTAGAAGAACAATCATGGACATAATCAAAGAAATAAAAGAATATAAAGAACAAATTAGAGAACTAAAGGGAGAGAATGAAGAACTCAGGAAGGAACTGTAAGGAAAGAATGACAAACTCTGGAAGGAAATAGAGGGAAAGAATGACAAACTCCAGAAGGAAGTAGAAAAGATCCCATGCTAAAATGAAAAGGGAAACAGACCAGCAAAACAAGGAGTTACAAGAAGATCCAAAAAGAAGTGGAAATACTAAAGAAATCATGGGACAAAACAAAAAAAAAAAAAAAAAGAAAATTGAACACTCATCCAATCAATAGGAAAGGATGGCAGAAAGCCTCAAAAGCAGATGGAACAAAGCAGAAAATAGAATATCTACCTGGAAGATAGCAAGGAAAAACTTGAAAGCTCAAACAAAGATTATGAAAAACTTTTAAAAACACAAGAGTGGAACAATCAGGAAATTTGGGACACTATGAAAAGACCAAACCTCCACATCATAGGGATAGAGGAAGGAGAAGAATCCCATGACAGTGGTATTGATCAGATCTTCAACAGAATAACAGAAAAAAATTTCCCTAAACTGAAAAGAGACAAACCCATAAAAGAGAAGAAGTGCATAGAATTCCAAATAGACAAGATCAGAAAAGAAATTCCCCACACCATATCATAGTTAAAATAATAAACACCCAAAACAAAGACAAAATACTGAAAACCACAAGAGAAAAACAGCAAGCTATGTATAAAGGAAAAACCCATAAGAATTACAGCTGGTTTCTCAGTGCAAATTATGAAAGCCAGAGGAACATGGACTAATGTATTCCCAGTACTAAATGATTATAGATACCAAGCCAGGTTACTATACCGAGCAAAAATGTCAATTATAGTTGAAGGAGAAAGAAAAGTCGTTCATGACATAAACAAGATGAAAGAACATATGTCCAAAAAAACCAACCCTTCAGAAAATACTCAAAGCAATTCAAATCACAGAGGAAAGAAGCACCTATCCCCAAGTAGCTAGAGAGAGAAATTAAGTATAACTGAAAATACAAACCTAGACCAGGAATGCAAACAGAAAATAAGATGAAAGGAAGAAACACACATCTCTCAATAATAACCTTAAATAATAATTATCTAAACTCCCAAATCAAAAGATATAGACTGGTAGAATGAATTAAGAAACAGAATCCATCTATATGCTGTGTACAAGAAACTCATCTCACCCTCAAGGACAGGCACCAACTTAAAGTGAAAGGATGGAAAAAGATATTCCAAGCAAATAGTGCCAAAAAGCAAGCAGGAGTTGTTCAGAAAAAATAGACCTCAAAGTAAAACTAACCAGAAAAGACAAAGAGGACATTAAATCCTTATAAAAGGAACAATTAATCATGAAGATTTCACAATCATAAACATATATGCACCAAACACTGTTGCACTAAACTTTATAAATACAATCCTGCAATACCTCAGGCACAGACTAATCCCAGCACACTAATAGTGGGGGACTTCAACACTGAGCTCTTTGGACAGAGCAACTGGACAAAGAATAATCAGAGATATCTGAACTAAAAAATACATTACTCCAAATGAACCTCACAGACATCTACCGAATATTCCACCCGAACACCAGAGCTACTCAGCACCTCATGGAACATTCTCCAAAATCGACCACATACTGGGACACAGGAAAAAAAAACCTCAACAAATACAAAAGGACTGAAATTATTTCATGCATTCTGTCAGACCACAGTCCAATAAAGCTCAATGTCAATGCCAGGATAAGCCCTACTATCTAGAAGAACACATGGAGACTAAACAACACACTCCTGAATACTGAATGAGTCAAGGAAGAAATAAAGAAATAAAAGCATTCCTGGAACTAAACAAAAATGACAACACAACACAATAAAACCTATGGGATAATTTAAAAGCAGTCCTAAGAGGGAAGTTTATATCTCTGGGTGCCTACAATTAAAAAAAAAAAAAAACAGAAAGAGCACAAACTAATGATCTAACACTGCAGCCAAAAACGCTTGAGTAACAACAACAAATGAACGCCAAACCAAACAGACAGGAAGAAATGACAAAAATCAGAGCAGAAATCAATGAAATAGAAAGAAAGAAAAGAATACAAAGAATCAATGAATCCAAAAGTTGGATCTTTGAAAAGATAAGCAAGATAGATAGACCTCTAGCCCAGTTAATCAAAAGAGGAAAAGAGCAACTCTAATCAATATAATTTGTGATGAAAAGGGAAACATCACAACAGACAACAAAAAGATCCAGACAATCATATGGGAATACTTCAAAAACCTATACCCTACTACATTTGAAAACCTAAGAAAAATGGATGAATATCTGAAATCCTGGAATTCACCAAAACTTAACCAAGATGAGGTTGACAGCTTAAATAGACCCATAATATTTGAGGAAACTGAAAATGTAATAAAAAACTTCCCAACCAAAAAAAGCCCAGGCCCGGATGTTGTCACAGCAGAATTCTATAAAACATTTAAAGAGCACTTAACAACCATTGCTACTCAAACTGTTCAGAAGGATACAGAGGGAAATCTCCCAATTCCTTCTATGAAGCCAGCATTACCCTAATACCCAAACTAGGCAAAGACACAACCAAAAAAGAAAACTATGGGCCCATCTCATTAATGAACATAGACGCAAAAATACTCAACAAAATACTTGCAAACCACATGCAGACCCACATCAAAAGAATCATCCATCATGACCAAGTTGGATTCATACCAGAGATGCAGGGATGGTTCAACATACATAAATCAATAGATATCATAAAACACATAAATGGACTGAAAGACAAAAACCACATGATCATCTCAATTGTCGTACAAAAAGCCTTTGACAAAATCCAGCATCCATTTATCTTTAAAGTTCTAGAGGGAATTGGACTGGAGGGAACATTCCTCAACATAATCAAAGCTATATACAACAACCCACAGCCAACATCATCCTAAATGGAGAGAAGATAGAAGCATTCCCTTTAAAGACCCATCAAGGATGCCCCCTATCACCACTCCTCTTCAATATAGTGCTTGAAACACTTGCCAGGGCAAAAAGGCAAGAAAGGGAAATTGAAGGAGTACTAATTGGAAAAGAGGAAGTAAAACTATCTCTTTTTGCAGAAAATATGATAGTTTAGCTAAGAGATGCTAAAAACTCCACCAGAAAAGTCCTAGAAATGATAAAGACTAGCCGGGCGTGGTGGCGCACACCTTTAATCCTAAGCACTTGGGAGGCAGAGGCAAGCAGATCTTTGTGAGTTCAAGGCCAGCCTGGTCTACAGAGTGAGTTCCAGGACAGCTGGGGCTAACAGGGAGACCCTGTCTCAAAAAGACCAAAAAAAGAAAAAAGAAATGATAAAGACTTTTGGTAAAGTGGTGGGACACAAATTTAACCTAGAAAAATCAGTAGCCTTCCTTTACACCAACAACAAGGAACAGAAGAAGGGAAATAATTCCAACTCATAATAGTCTCAAAAACAATAAAATAACTAGAAACAAACTTAACCAAAGACATCAAAGATCTCTACAACAAAAATTTTAAACCCCTGAAGAAGGAGATTGAAGATGACATCAAAAGATGGAAAAACCTCCCTTGCTCATGGATTGGAAAAATTAAAATAGTAAAAATGTCCATTCTACCCAAATTAATATACAGAGTCAATGCAATCCCAATCAAAATCCCCAAGAGCTTCTTCACAGACTTGGAAAAATAATACTTAAATTCAAAAACCTATACCCTACTAAGACCTTGAATAGCCAAAGCAACCCTAAGCAAAAAGAGCAATACAGGGGGGATCACTATATCAGACTTCTAACTATATTGCAAAGCTATAGTCATAAAAACCGCCTGGTACAGGCACAAAAACAGACTTGTAGACCAATGGAACAAAATTGAAGACCCAACTTGAGTTCATACAATTTCAGCGACTTCATATGTGACAAAGGGGCCAAGAAGGCAATGGAGGAAAGAAAGCATCTTCAGCAAATGGTGTTGGCAAAGCACAATCAAAGAAGACACTTGACATCAACCTCAAGCCTCCATACACACTTTATCTCACATGTTGAATCACCCACACATACATGTGCACTGACCCACACAAACACATACATATATCACATACACAAAGGTAAAAGTAAAATATGTGTGCATATATATATATATATATATGTGTGTGTGTGTGTGTGTGTGTGTGTGTGTGTGTGTGTGTTCATTTCAAAACTCTGGTGTTCCTAATGTGAAATTATTAAGAAGTGGGGCCTTAGAGCATGAAAATTTTTCTGTTGTAATTAAAATTAAATCTTTTGTAAGATAGGCTTCATGCACATTTGGTAGCTTGTTCTTCTATACTCTGTATTTTGAAGCTGCAAGGTTTGTCCCTTCTACAGGATGCAGCCTTCACAAGACAAGCACACCTTGACCCTCTGTTCCCAGACTCCAAATCTATAAGAAATAAATGCTGATATTTACAAATCATACAGTCTATTCTACTGCATTTCACCAGCACAGAACAAAGAGGACACTTGACTTGTTTTTATCCTTTGGGAAAATGTTTGAGTGATGCTTATAGCAAAAAAGTATATAGATTTAGAATAGATTATTAATATTAAATTATTAGATAAGAATTTATGAAGATCTTGGGACATTTTAAGTACTATTTATTGGTGGCCTTGAGAGTGTTGTAATCAACAAAAAAAAGAATAGCAATTTTCACAAAACTAATTTCTGGTAGAAACATAATTCAGACAACACTATCAAATTTTATTCCACAACACTGGAACAGTGTCAGTTACCACATATTGTAGCAGGTCTGGATACTTCTATGCTTTTATCATTTTTTATGATCATTTTTCTGTTTTTTATTTTAATCATTGTCTGATTGGTAAGAAAAGCTAAACTCAGCTCAACATATTAGTCACTCTCAGATTTACAGGCCATTTGCTCCTATTTTCTCTTTGACAGTCTTTGGTTTCCTTATTTCACTTATTAAATCATTTTTAAAGACATATACATTTCTTAAAAGTGAATATTTTTTTAATTTTTAGACTGACCCAAAACAAAGCATTTTGTTTGTTTGTTTGTGGTTTTGTAGGGGTTTTTGTTTTGCTTTTGCTTTTTTTGGCTTTTTGAGGCAGTCTCCCTATATCCCGTTGTCCTAGACTCACTGTGGAAACCAGGCTAGCCTGGATGTCACAGAGATCCACCTGCTTCTGCGTCCAGAGTGTTGAAATTAAAGTTGCGAACCACTGCCCCAGCCGAAGTCTCTGCTAATATGGCAAGATTCCGCCATAAGTCTCAATGTGAAAGCCCAAGGGGAACGTCATTCTCTGAGATGCACTCCTGTAAGGAAACAACAGTCACGCCAACCAAGAATGTCCAAACAAATGCCTTTTTTTAGAACTATTGAGTCTAGACTGAGTGACGTAAACACAGCTGGTTCTTCAGGCACCTGAAGGTAGTCTTGGCTGAACGAAGTGCCCAGAAGCTTAACAATGACTGTGTAGCCAGAAGCTGCTACTCCTGGGCAATTTTTTTTCACATTAAGTCCTACCTTGCTTCTCGTGGACTTTCATCTAAAGTCTTTCTGCTGGGTCTTCATTCCTAGCTTATGTTAACAGGTAATAACAAGCTTAAATATTTTGTAAATATATCTCTCTCTAGCATGTTTTTCTTATTTTTCACATGTTTACATTCTAGTTTTTGTTTAATCAGATAATTCTGTAATTAACTTATGAGTGTTATCAGCAATGTGTGCTGATCGTTGTAATCACAAAATTATTAAATATTGATGTAATACAATTTCTAATATTTAACACCTTTAATATATCTCTGATCCATGTCATGTTAAGCTATTATTTAGAGCTGTAATTGTTTTCCTTATCTTGATCCTTAAAAACTTACCAGTTGCCTGTCATTGACTTCTTATGGTATTTCTTCAGTATTTAGTTTTGAAATCTCAAAACCTCGCTCAGTGACTCAAAGTGCAAATTTGTTAATAATTTGTGTCCACTCAATGAGATTTGATATTTTAATTGATTTGACAGCTCCCAGACTCTCACTAGACTTCCAGTTGGTGCAGTTTAAATTACATTTTCTTATTTGGTAAAGCTAATATAATTCCTTACATATATTTGTCAAAATTGTTTTAACTAATTATATATGAACTGCCAAGCCTGATTCCATTTTATTCTAGCTGACTTAATCAATTTATAACTCCTCCACCATCTGGGTCACTCATAACACCCCCACACAGGATTTCATGCATTTTGTCATCTATATTAAGTCCTATCCTGCTGAGCAATGGTGCCCAGATGTACCTTGGAAGTTCATCTACTGGAGTCTAGTCAGCCTATCATGCAATTAAAGAAGATTTACTCTCCCTCACCCTACCTTAACCAGTTTCCAATAGTTCCTGGGCTAAGATCGGGGTCTGCTGCCCATTTTCCCAGATCTATGCTGCATTTTTGTCTGATTGAGTCAGCATGGGTCTTGGGCATTGCTGTTATTAATGTTGCAGGTTTCTGTGAGTGAGTTCCCAGAGGCTTGAAAGCCCCAGGTTCCTTATGTTCATGCACCAAACCTGGTTCTTACACCCCTTCTTGAAATGTTCCCTGAGCTGTGAATGGGTGAGGTTTAATACAGGAGTCACACATTCTGCAGCACCCAGGGACACAAACACTGCAGACTATTATTCTTTAAAAGTTTATCCACTTGTGGCCTTCTGAGTGCATCACACTCTGTCTTATGAGGAAACTCCACTGGATAGAATTGAAGGATATATTAGTATTCACTCAACCCCTTGTCCTGGTAAGTTCTTTGAGCCTTAAGTGTAGAGGTTCCACTGTAGATGTGTCACGTAGGGCTGGGAATCTCTCAGACATATATTCTCTGTAAGAGACTAGCAAAACTGTAATAGCCTCCATCAGGTGCATAAAGAAGCTTCTTTGATGGGTGCTGTATGGTACAGTTGAATAAATATAAGGATCCATATTTAGCATATAGTAAGAAATTTTTATTTGTTTAGAGATATTATATAGGGTTTTCTCTAGGATCTATGACCCCTCTAGTCATCTGTATTTGGCTATTTACGGTACCTTCCATAATTTCTCTCTCATTGGGAGAGCTTTAAATACAGTAAGATAGCTGTCGACTACCCTAGATAAAAGTTCGCTGTGCCAGTCTTTGTGGTTATCAGGCTTTACAGCTGGGTTGGACCACTGATTTTTCCCCCTCAGCAGCTTGCACGGTGTCCTCTAGAGCTATGAGAGCTGGTCTTCAGGGAGAAAGCTTCCAGCTCACCTCCAGCTCCACAGCTCCAAGTCCTGTGCCTCGAGTACATCCTGTCTCCAGCAATACACCTTACCTTCAATTTCTGGGAGGTAACCAGGGGCTGTGGTACTAGCCTGTATTATTGTTGAGGTCCTTTGGACAACCCTGAACAACAGTACAAAGGGCGGCCTCTCCTGTCTTGCACTGTGTTCCTTATTATGTAGCCTTCAGGTATTCACATGCACTCATGTTCAGTTGTATGTGTATTATTCACACGGGTTTTGAGTTCATCCATTTCCCTCTGGCTTTTTACATCACCTATGCTTTGTTCATCTCTTCTTTCTCTTTATCCGTCTAGCCTCCTCCCCAGGTTAAGCACCCTCGTTTCCCTCATGCCCCCCACTTTCCCTTTGACAATACCTGTCTCCTGTTACTCCCCTCTCTTTTCCCCTCTTTGCCCCCATGTTTTCTCGCATGTCTTTCCCTCCTCCCTTCCTAGTTTAGTACACCCATTTCCCCTGTTTCCCCCTGGGAACATCTGTACCCTATTATTCTCGTCTCTCAGGCTCCTTCTTTCCCTTTACCTCTGTGCTTCCTTTCCATTTTCCTGGCTCTTAATATTACATCAGAATATTTTCTCACATATAACAGATTACTGCTAAGATCTGCAAATTGGGGAGAACATTTACCACTAGCTTTTCTGCACTTGTGTTACTTCATTTACTATAACAGTTTGTGGTTACACCCATTTACTTGAAAATTCCATAATTTCATCTTTTGTTACCACCGAATAGAATTCCATTGTGTAAATATACCTCATTTTGGTTATGCATTAATCAGATGAGGGACATTTAGGTTGTTTTGATTTTTTTTTTTTTTTTGGTGTTTTTGAGACAGGATCTCCCTGTAGCCCCAGCTGTCCTGGAACTCACTCTGTAGACCAGGCTGGCCTTGAACTCACAAAAATCCACCCGCCTCTGCCTCCCGAGTGCTAGGATTAAAGGAGTGCGCCACCACGCCTGGCTTGTTTTGATTTCTTTCCTTTGTAAAAAGAACAACAAAAAAAATGGATGTATAGCTGTATCTAGAGTTGGATGATGAGTCCTTTGGATATATGGCAAGAGGTGGTATAAACAGATCATATGGTAGATTCATTTTTAGTTTTTTAAGAGTTCTCTTTGGGGCAGGAGAGATGACTCAGTGGTTAAGAGCACTGACTGCTCTTGCAGAGGACCTGGGTTCAATTCCCAGCACCCACATGGTGGCTAAGAACCATCTTAGGCTGGGCATAGTGGTGCATAATCCCAGGACTTGGGAGGCAGAGGCAGGCAGATCTCTGTGAGTTCAAGGCCAGCCTTGTCTACATAGTGAGCTCCAGGCCAGCTGGAACTAGAGGGAGACCCTGTCTCAAAAAAGGACCAAAAAAAAAAAAAAAAAAAAAAAAAGATTTCTCCACACGCACACACTTGGGAGCTTGTTCCAACAGTTAACACAGTGTTACATTCCCATCAGCAGTGAATGAGCATTCCCCTTTCTCCACATCCTCGCCATTTTGAGTCTTTTGGGCTCTTGATTTTAGTAATTCTGACCGCAAGATGAAATCTTAAAGTAGTTTTGATCTGCAGTTCTCTAACTACTAAGGATGTGCACATTTTAAGATGTTTTATCCATTTTTATTCTTCATTGAAGAACTCTCTGTTCAGGCCCTTAGCCAGTCATTTTATTGTCTTCTTCTTTATATGATTTTTGTCTATTAATCCTCTTTTGCATGTGTAGCAGTTAAAAATTTTTGTGCACTCAGTGGGTTTCCTGTCAAATTCCTTGGCTGTGTGTTGGTCATTGACTGTACTACCTGAGCATCTGATTTCCAGTTTCAAAAGTCCTTTCTTACACTTCTAGCTTGTGATTTTTTTCTAATAGTTTCAGGTTTCAGATTGAGGTCTTTCATCCTTTTGGAATTGAATTTATGCAGAGCTAATGGCAAGGGCCTAGTTAGATTCTCTCTCTCTCTTTTTTTTTTTTTTGTGGGGGAGACAGGGTCTCCCTTTAGTCCCAGCTGGCCTAGAACTCACTATGTAGACCAAGCTGGACTTGAACTTACAGAGATCTGCCTGCCTCTGCCTCCTGAGTTCTGGGATTAAAGGCATGTGCCACTATACCCAGCATTCATTCTTCTACATGTGCAGATCCAATTTATGCAGCACCATTTATTGAAGATGCTGTTGTTCCTCCACTGAGTATTCTTGGCACCTTTGTCAAATATCAGGTCGCTAAGTTGCATGCATATATGTTTGATTCTTCTATTATGTTTCATTGATCTTCACGTCTGGGTTTTTGTTTTGTTTTTGCCAATGCCATGCAGTTTTTGCGACTATAACTCTATAATATAGTTTGATATTTTATATGGTGATCTCCTTAGCATTGCTCTTTTTGCACAAGATTACTTTGGCCTACCGGGGGTCTTGTATAATTCCATATGCATTTTAGGACCCTTTTCTCTAGCTCTGTAAAGAACATCATGGATCTATGTTCATTAATAAGATGGGTCTATAATTTTCTTTTTCGGTTGTATCTTTGCCTGGTTTTGGTATTAGACTGATACTGGCTTCATAGAAGGAATTTGGGAGATTTGCCTCTGTTTGTATCCTTCTGAACAGTTTGAGTAGTAATGGTTATAAGAAATTTTTAAATGTTTTATAGAATTCTGCTGTGAAACCATCTGGGCATGAGTAGGTTTTCATTACATTTTCAATTTCCTCAAATGTTATGGGTTTGTTTAAACTGTCAATCTCTTCTTGTTTAAGCTTTGTTGGTTTCTAGGATTTGAGATATTCATCCATTTCTCTTAGGTTTTCAAATTTAGTAGAGTATAGGTTTTTGAAGTATTCTCATATGATTATCTGGATATTTTCTTTGTTGTGATGTTTCCCTTTTCATCACAAATATTATTGATTTGGAGTTGCTCTTTCTTTCTTTTGGTTAACTGGGCTAGAGGTCTGTCTATCTTGTTTATCTTTTCAAACAACCAGCTTTTGGATTCATTGATTCTTTGTATTGTTTTCTTTGTTTCTATTTCATTGATTTCTGCTCTGATTTTTATTTCTTCCTTTCTGTCTGGCTTAGGGTTCATTTGTTGTTGTTTCTCTGAAGTGTTTTAGCTGCAGTGTTAGACTGTTTGTGTTTTTCTGTTTTTTAACGTGGGCACTTAAGGCTATAAATTTCCCTCTTAGGACTGCTTTTAAAGTATCCCACAAGTTTTGCTGTGTTGTATTGTATTTTTCATTTAGTTCCATGAATACTTTTATTTTGTTCTTTATTTCTTCCCTGACCCACTCATTATTCAGGATTGTGCTCTTTAGTCTCCATGTGTGCTTGCAGCCAGTAGGGCTTATTCTGGTGTTAATATTGAGCCTTTTGCACTATGCTCTGATAGATTACATGAAATAATTTCAATCCTTCTGTATTTGTTGAGATTTATTTTGTGTCCCAGTATGTGGCTAATTTTGGAGAATGTTCCTTGGGGCATTGAGTAGAAAGTATATTCTCTAGTGTTTGGATGGAATAGTCTGTAGATGTATGTGAGATCCAATTGGTATATTGTATTGTGCCATTCCAATGTCTCTCTGTTTATTTTCTGGTCCAGTTGATCTATCTAAGGGGTTCACTGGGGTATTGAAGTCCCCCACTATTATTGTGCTGGGATTAATCTGAGTCTTGAGGTGTTGCAACCTTCTCCAGTCCAGCTGGAGGGGTTTGGGTCATGACCAAGGAGTGGGGGTGAGAGATGCGGAATCAACACACAGACAGCGGGAGTTGGGTGAAAGCAAGCAGATAGCGAGCAGCTGCAGACTTGTTTATTCAGGGAAGGTAGGGGAATATATATGGTTCATTCTGCACCTTCTGCAGATATGCCAATGACTGGGAAAATTCTCATTGGCCCAGATCACTGATTCAGCTGTTGCCATGGTCAGCTTCCAGGAACTGGTTAAGCCTGTTCAGCAGGCGAGGCAGTAAGCATACTGCTATGCAGGTGCATAACACTCTACATTTCCACCCTTTTGTTTTTAAAGAGAGCAACAGTGTGGGAGCCTGAGTGTATGCTCAGACATTGTTTCCCCCACCTCTAGCATTCTGACATTTGACTGTGCCTGTCTTAGGTTGTCCTGGTCAGCAGGATATTACCTGTCATTGACTAACCAGCCACCAATGGAAGAGGCTAGAAACAGTTTGTCTGGGTGGGAGTAGAGGCATGGGGGTTTACCCCCCTCAGTCATGAATGGTGAGACCCAAACTCGAACTACATCATCAGGAGGGGCTCGAGGAGAGACTGTTAATGACAGAAGTCAGGACCTGGGCCGTGGTCTTATTCACTTGCTGCTGGCCATGGCAAAGTGGAGCAGGCACCTGAGGAGGAGACAGAGGAGGGCCAAAAGGCCAAGGAGGTCCAAGTGACAAGGGTTGAGGGGTCAGAGAAGGCTCACAGCTTGGACCAGACCCAGGTAACAAAGGAGGTGTCAAAGGACAGGACCTCCTCCAGCCTGGTAGAGTTGAGGGAGACAATGTGGGAGCTGAGGGTGAATCTATAGTTGATGGATTATTGGGACCAGAGGCCCTTGATAAGGTTACCCAGTTCCCTACAGTGACTAGAGATATTGTGGACCTGGAAGGGGGTCAGGCAGGAGGAGGAGAACCTGGGGTCGCAACTCATGTGGACCATTGTATGTAGAGTCTGGATCTCTTTACCAAGAAGGTCCAACTGCTGCTGTAGATTAAGGATGACCATGTGAAAGTGAGAGGTAATCAAATTTGGGGGGTCTGGAGAACCATGGCAGATTGGTCCAGTATGGGGCCCAAACTGGTAGCAGTCATAACACTTTGGGTCAGGGAGGTGGCCACAGCAGTGGTAGAGGCCAGGGATTAAAGACGTGGCCCACCATGTCATCCTAAATGGGGAAATGACAGAAGCATTCCCTTTAAAGGTAGGAACTCGGCAAGGCTGCCCCTTGTCACCACTCCTTTTCAATATAGTGCTTGAAACCCTTGCTAGGGCAATAAGGCAAGAAAAGGAAATTAAAGGAGTTCTAATTGGAAAAGAGGAAGTCAAGCTATCCCTTTTTGCTGATGATATGATTGTTTACTTAAGGAATGCTAAAAACTCCACCAGAAAACTCTAGAATCAATTAAGAGCGTTAGTAAAGTGGCAGGATACAAAATTAACCTAGAAAAACCATTAGCCTTTCTTTACACCAACAACAAGCAACTGAAGAAGGAAAACAAGGACACCTTCCCACTCACAATAGCCTCAAAAACAATAAAATACCTAGGAACAAACCTAACCAAAGACACCAAAGACCTCTACAACAAAAATTTTAAACCCCTGAAGAAGGAAATTGAAGAAGACATCGGAAGATGGAAAAACCTCCCATGCTCATGGATTAGGAAAATTAATATAGTAAAAATGTCCAACTCAGAGGCTGACTCCTATAAACAATTACCACCTGTTGTGAAGTGTTTAAATTTAGAGATGTCTATGGTATCCAAACTTTTTGGCCTTTAAATGCATTTTTAAATATCCACATTTTAAAGTTTGCATGTGTGTATCAAGTCTGGCATACCAAAACAAATGATTCTGTGCACATGAAGGATGGAAACTTGAAGTGCCCACTTTGTTTGACAGAACCAACATGAGACAATTACAACGACTGAATTACAAACACACAAAAAAATTTAGACATATGATGAGCACAACTACATGAATCTTAGACACATGGAAGAACAGTTACCATAAACACAAGACATAGTTACCGCCTTTAAATCTGGAAAAGGTTGGATCCCCTTCTCCTGTAGCAAACCACGGCTGCCACGGGGGTCAAGTGTCCGTGTCCAAACAGGATCAAATATTTTTTCAAGGGCACCCATAGCAGCTTATCAGAGGATTCTGGAAAGAAACAAGCAAAGCCTTGGCCTTGTGTCAATAGGGGGTCAGGGCCTCTTCACTGTGAAGGCAGAGGGTCCTTCCATCTGATAAGAAGGAGGGGAGTGGAGTAGGGAAGGGAGCCCCAATACTTATACGCTGGTGAAATTCCATGCTGGTCGAATGTAAGGAAGTTTAGTGTGAAGAAGTTCTCTGTAAGGAGGAAATGGAGATCTGAAGGGGAGGGGAAGGGCCTGAGTCTACAGAGATGTTCTTTAATGGAGCGATTGGATCACTCAATGATGGCCTGGCCCTGAGGATTATATTGAATGCCAGTGGAGTGTTCAATGTCCCAGGAGGAAAGAAAGGTGTTGAAGGAGCCAGAAGTATATGCTGGGCCATTGTCAGTTTTGAGTTCCCAAGGAACCCCCATGAGCATCACGGCCAGTTTTAGTGCCTTGATGGTGTAAGAGGCAGTTTAACCTGACAAGGGGACAGCATGGGTAAGCTTGGAGAAGGTGTCAACAATTACATGGATGTATTTGAGTTTACCAAAGGCTGGAATGTTCATGAAGTCCATTTGCCATAAAGAGTTGAGGGTGAAACCTCAAGGGTTAACCCCAGAGCACTGGAGGGGTCCAAGCAGGGCCAACGGGATGCATGCTGAGCGGGAATGGGAGAGGTTCTTACATTGGGAGAGAGCAAGCTCAGGGTAGAGACGATGAAGTGACAGCGGGGAGAGAGGGAAACACTGATGGAGTGCTCGAGCCTGTTCCAGGGGCTGTAGATGGGCAGATAAGATGAGGGAGTCAACCCTGGCACTGCCCTCAGCAATGGCACCCTGCAGGCCCGTGTGGGAGTGAATGTGTTCAGTGAACCAAGGATGGGCACAGTGCTCCAGGAGATCCTTGATAGTGAGCAGGGTGACATCCAAAGGGGAATTGGAGGCATTTATGGTGGAGAAAGGGAGGGACTTGGGAGTAGGTATTTTGTCCAGGATTAGGGCAGAGAAAGCAAATAGGGTCACTGTCAGAGTGGAGAATAAGCCAGAGTTGTTTTTGTTTGCATCCATGATGGTGTTGGGAGCATGGGGGATGGCCTGGGATTTACGGAAGGAGTGTGATTGGATGTCGATCGCAAGTGAAGTGAGGACTTGCAATCTCTTGTCTCATGGAAAATGGTTGTCAAGAGTACCAGAGTAACCCCACATAAGGGTTTGAAATAAGGGACTTAAAAGTAAATAAGTTAATTTTGTAGATAGGGAGTGGTAGAATAATCTTATCAGGTTCAGTATGGTAGGTTCAATTATGATAGGATCCACCTTGAAAGCAAGAATCCCCCCCACACACACAGTCCCCAGGACAAGGACAGATGCAGGTTTATCGGGTTGAAAATGGCCTGTGGATAGGGCAAACAGGTGGCCATTGATCTCATTGATTATGGACCTAGTCTGGGGAGTGATGTCAATTACCTCAGAGGGGAATCACCTTCCCTTTAACAGGGAAAACCGGGGTCAAATCTGGCAGGGGGCATTGGGAGAAAAGGTTTGAGCCAACTGATATTTTGGAGATCATTGAGGGGGTACTTGTCCTTGAGGTGGGTGTGAGGGTTAAGGGGCTTGATAGATTTGGAGATGTGGAAGCCTAGAAACTGATAGGGCTGTGTACCTTGTCAGGCAAAATATGGAGATTGAGGGATTAGAAGGAAGAAATCAAATAGTGAAGGAGAACTTTAAGTTCACAGTGGGAAGGGTGGGCCAGGAGGATGTGGTCCATGTAATATATGTACTTACGGGATGAGGGTAAAACATGGAAGGTGGAAGCCACAGAATTTTGATATACGGTAGGGCTGTTTTTCATGCCTTGAGGCAGGACCTTCCATTGATACCTCCTTGCCAATTTATGTACATTGGGTTCCCAGACGGAGAAAGCAAAGTAAGGGTGATCCTGTTCAGCCAGAGGAATACTAGAGAAGCTGTCCTTGACCAATATGCCAAACAGAGGGAATGCAGCTGGAGTCGGGAAGGTCCCCTTGAGAGGAACCCATCTTTTTCATAGGTAGATTGATTTGTCTGAGGTCTTGACAAAGATAGGGATATTATGGAGACTAAGGGAGGGTTCAGTATGTCCTAGGGCAAACTGTTCAGCAACCAGGGATTTAAGGATGGACAATTTAGGTTCAAGTATAGGCCACTGTTCAACTCATATAGGGTCTGTGGTATCCCATTCAAGGGGAGGAGTCAGGAGAGCCGTGGCTCTTAGAATTGGAGTTGGTTGAAAGAATGGGTTCTGAGAGGAATGGAATGAGGGAGGGACTCAGGGAGAAGGGGAAATGTGAGAGAGAGCTTCCTGGGCCTCCCTCCAAGGGCATATTGGAGAACAAGTATCCTTAGCAGGGACAGCTGAAGGGAGTTTTGTGGGTCTGGAGAAGGAGGGGAATTCTCCTCATCCAGTTGGAAATTGGGTTCACAGGGAAGGGCCAGGTTTTCCTTGGCATTTTGTGAAAGACTGAGTT
The DNA here is from genome assembly GCA_009823505.1 of Rhizomys pruinosus. Lineage (NCBI taxonomy): Eukaryota > Metazoa > Chordata > Mammalia > Rodentia > Spalacidae > Rhizomys > Rhizomys pruinosus. The sequence continues at coordinate 971,930 of VZQC01003736.1, read as the reverse complement.
ATGTTCACATAGAATGTCCTCTGCCAAGGAGCCTTGCAATTATGGCAAGGAGATTGCCCATGATGGTGGGGAAGGCAGTGGGCAGGCGAGGGCCTGGATGGAACTAGGACAAAGAGTGTGTCAGATCCAGGAGTGTCTTGTGCATAATGGGGAACTTCCAAGGGCCGTTACCCCCTTGGCCGTATGCCCACACAGTGTCTCTGGTGTGGCATCTCTTTATGTACAGAGGGCCAGGTTCTGGGTCCTGAGTGGATCAGCTCTTATGTGGACTCACTGGAATGAACCAAGAGGTGGAGCAGCTGGTGCTATTTGGCACAGCACGGTTGTGTACCTCCCTAGCAATGAACAAACAGGACAACAAAGGAACTGAGAGGGAAGGGAATGGAGCCAAGCACTTGGGCAGCCATAAGTGTATAAAACAGAAAGGGGTCTACTCACTGAGACAGCAAAGGGGGCATCTTGCAAGCATGGGGGTGGGGGCAGCAAGCTGATACCGATACCGTAGAGGGGGTGTCTCACAAACATGGGGGTGTGTCATAGAGCAAGTTGGGCACCAGATGTTGCAACCTTCTTCTGTCTACCTGGAGGGGTTCGGGTCATGACCAAAGAGAGGGGGTGAGAGATGCAAAGTCAACAAAGTCAACACACAGACACCAGGAGTCAGGTGAAAGCAAGCAGATAGTGAGCTGCTGGAGAGAGAGAGAGAGAGAGAGAGAGAGAGAGAGAGAGAGAGAGAGAGAGAGAGAGAGAGAGAGAGAGAGAGATATATATATATATATATATATATATATATCATTCTGCTGCTCCTTCAGCAGACTGCCAAACATGCAGATGATTGGGTGAATTCTCATTGGCCCAGATCACTGAATCAGCTATTGCCATGCCATGGTTAGCTTCTGGGAGCAGGTTAAGCCTGTTCGGCAGGTGAGGCAGTAAGCACAGGGGCATAACATTCTACATCGAGGTCCTAAATAATTTTGTTTATTGTTTTTGTTAAAAAAAAAAAGATAATCCATCATGATCAAGTTGGATTCATACCAGAGATGCAAGGATGGTTCAACATACATAAATCAATAAATATCATAAAACATATAAATGGACTGAAAGACAAAAATCACGCTATCAACTCAATTGATGGAGAAAATGCCTTTGCCAAGATCCAACATCCCTTCATGTTTAAAGTTCTAGAAGGAATTGGATTGAAGGGAACATTCCTCAACATGATCAAAGCCATATACAATAAACCCACTGCCAACATCATCCTAAATGGAGAAAAATTAGAAGCATTCCCCTTAAAGGGAGGAACCCGGCAAGGCTGCCCCCTATCACCACTCCTCTTCCATTCAGTGCTTGAAATGCTTGCTAGGGCAATAATGCAAGAAAGGGAAATTAAAGGAGTACCAATTGGAAAGGGGGAAGTCAAACTATCGCTTTTTGTAGATGATATGATAGTTTACCCGAGGGATGCTAAAAACTCCACCAGAAAACTCCTAGAAATGATTAAGAGTTTCAGTAAAGTGGCAGGATACAAAATTAACCTAGAAAAATCAGTAGCCTTTCTTTACATTAACAGCAAGCAACTGGAGAAGGAATATAGGGAGACCTTCCCACTCATAATAGCCTCAAAAAATAATACCTGGGACCAAACTTAACCAAAGTCACCAAATATCGCTACAGCAAAAATTTTAAAACCCTGAAGAAGGAGATTGAAGATGACAGTAAAAGATGAAAAGACCTTCCATGATCATGGATTGGAAAAATTAATATAGTGAAAATATCCATTCTACCCAAATTAATATATAGATTCAATGCAATCCCAATTAAAATCCCCATGAGTTTCTTCATAGACTTGGAAAAAATACTTACATTCATATGGAAAAACAAAAGACCCTGAATAGCTAAAACAACCCTGAGTAGAAAGTACATTACAGGGGGCATCACTTTATCAGACTTCAAGGTATATTACAGAGCTATAGTCATAAAGACAGCCTAATTCTGGCACAAAAACAGACCCAGTGACCAATGGAACAAAATTGAAGATCTAAACTTGAGCTCACACAATTTCTCCCACCTCATATTCAACAAAGGAGCCAAAAAAACCTCAATGGAGGAAAGATAGCATCTTCAGCAAATGCTACTGGCAAAACTGGATCACCATTTTTAGAAGAACAAAATTAAACCCCTACCTCTCACCCTGTATATAAATCAACTCCATGTGGATTAAAGACCTCAACATGAAACCTGAAACTCTGAAGGTAATATAAGAAAATTATGGCAGCAACATACAAGACAGAGGCATAGGAAAAGACTTTCTAAATCAGACAGCAGTTGAGCAGGAAATAAGGTCAACAATTGACAAGTGGGGCCTCATCAAACTCAAAAGCTTCTATACAGCAAAGAAACAATCAAGGAAGTGAAGAAAAATCCCACAGAGTGGCACGAAACCTTCACCAGTGATACATCTGACACAGCATTAACATCCAAAATATATAAACTGCTCAAAAAAAAAAAACAAAGAAGAAAACAAATGACCCACTCAAAAGGTGGAGTAAAGAAATGAACAGAGACTTCATGAGTGAAGAAATAGAGGTGGCTGAGAAACACCTTAAAGAGTGTTCAACATTGCTAATAATTAAGGAAATGCAAATTAAAACCACTCTAAGATGTCATCTCACTCTGATAAGACTGGCTAAGGTCAAGCAAACAAAAGACACCAAATGCTGGAGAAGTTGTGGGGAAAGAGAAACACTCATCCACTGCTGGTGGGAATGTAAACTTGTACAACCATTATGGAAAGCAGTGTGGCAAACCCTTGAAAGACTCAAAATGACCCTACCACCTGACCCAGCCATACCACTCCTGGATATATACCCGGAAGACTCATCCTAGTACAAAGATACATGCGTATTCATGTTTATTGCAGCTCTCTTCACAATAGTGAAGAGCTGGAACCAACCCAAATGCCCCTCAACTGAGGAGTGGATAACAAAAATGTGGTACATCTACACAATGGAGTTCTATGCAGAGGTAAAGAAAGATGACATCATGAACTTTGCCAGTAAATGAATGGAACTTAAAGACATTATGTGAAGTAACACAGTCCCAGAGACACACACGGGGAATGGATTCCCTCATTTGTGGGTGCTAGTACCAAATCCCTGTTGTAAGACAAGCTGAGCAACGTTATTGTTGTATTTCTTTTTATCCAAAAGCAACTGTGCTGTTATAATGTGAATCTCTTTTTTATTTATTTATTTTTTATGTGTATGAATGTACTGTCTGCATGTAGGTTTGTGTACCCGTGTTGTGCAATGCTGCAGAGGTCAGAAGAGGGTGTCAGATTCCCCTGGAACTGGAGTTCTCCTGGAATTGGAGTTACAGATGGTTCTCAGCTGCCATGTGGGTGCTGGGGATCGAACCCAGGTCCTCTGCAAGAGCAGTCAGCGCTCTTAACTGCTAGGCCATCTCTCCAGCCCCATAATGTGAATCTCTTAAAGGGCTCTAGAATTAACTTAACCCTTATTTTCGGACATTGTTATTACTTTATGTGTGGAAGGTATATGTATTAGTCACTTTCGTGTTGCTGTGATAAAACCACCATAACCAAGGGAACTTATAAAGGGAAGAGTTTATTTGAGCTTATGATTGATGATTGATGGTTCCAGGGAGTTAGGGTCCATTGTAGTGAGAGGTATGGTGGCCGGGGCTGTCAGAAAACCAAGGTTCACATCTCGCAATGAGTACAGGAAGTCAAGAGAGAGAGAAAAACTGGAGACTACAGGCTTGTTAAACTCACTAAGCCCGCCCCCAATGACATACGTCCTCCAGCATGGCCACACCTTCTAAGACCTTCCAGAACAGTGCCACCAACTGGGGACAAAATGTCTGAATACTTAAAGCCTATGGGGGACACTCTCATTCAAACCACCACAGTATAGAGCAATATGAAATTAAAGGGAAAATGTGAATTCCTAAACATATTTTGGAATTAACATACAGTTTATTTTCGGAGGTCATAATTTTGGTACATAGTGACATTTGTATAGGCATATTTTGGAGCAATACAAAGGGGAGGGAACAGCAACAAAATAAGGACTGGGTCAAAGAACTGACTGATACACTTAAATTCTGCCCCAAACAAGAAACCTCGGCAGAGAAAAACTTTAAAAAGACTGAAATAAAAAAAAAGAAAAGAAAAATAAAAATACCTGATAGAAGCAGTTTAAGGAAGGAGAAGTTTAGTTTAGTTAGTTCATTGTTTCAGGGGATACAGTCTGTTGAGATGGGGCAGACATGGCAGCAGAAGCATGTGAGAGGAGGCTCCTTATTTTTGAGGATCAGGAAGCAGAGAAAGGACTGGAACCTGGGCTGGCATATATCCCTAAAGGCCCATCCCAGTGGACCATATCTGCCAGCTAGGCCCCAAGTCCCAAAGGCTTTATAATCTCCCCAAACATTGCTGTCAAGCTGGATGGGGACCAAGTGCACAAACACTGAGCCTGTGGAGGACATTTCACATCCAAACCATAGAATTAGGTTGTTTGTACTGCTTATTTACGTTGAAAATGGAAGTTCTGGGCTGTAGAGATGACCTAGCGGTTAAGAGCGCTGACTACTCTTGCAGAGGACCTGGGTTCGATCCCCAGCACCCACATGGAGACTGAGAACTGTCTTTAACTCCAGTTCCAGGGGAATCAGACACCCTCTGACCTCCGTGGCATTGCATGACACGGGTGCACAAACCTACATGCAGACAGTATATTCATACACATAAAAAATAAATAAAAATTTTAAAAAATTAAAAAGAAAATGGAAGTTCTGTGATACCAAGGAAATGGAAGTAGCCTGAGAATAGATTTTTACAGCGGTATAAATATATTTAAAACATAGATTTAGTTCTCTGTTAAAATATTTTTGCTTGACTTCATTTGTATTGCTATAACAGAAATTTTACATACATGAATGCTTATAATTCTCATCACATCTAATATTTTAAAATTATAAATTAAAATAGAAAATGTATGCATTAAAAAAAAAAGACTGAGAGAAAGATGCAGGACATGTATGGCAGAATCCATGAACTGGGGTGGGGTGGGGGGGCAGGGAAAGATGAATATCTCTAAATTGGACTGAAAAATTATGTATGAAATACACAAAACATCAATAAAAGTATTTTATTTAAAAAAATAATATGAAATTTATAAAAAAAGAATGTTATGGAGTTTTTGATTGGCATTGGCTTGAATCTAAACTTTGCTTCTGGGAATATCATCATTTTCATGATATTAGTTCTCCCAACGCCTCAGCATGCTAGCTCCTTCCATCTCCTGGTGTCTTCTATTTCATTCTGTAAAGATTTCACATTTTCATTGTAGAGATCTTTAATATCTTTGGTTAGGTTTGGTTAAATATATTTTTGGAGACTTTTTATGTGGGAGGGTTTACATGAATATAGTGATTGAAACTCTTGTTAGAGCATTAAGAGAAGAGAAGAATCCATTAAATAGTAGTAGGGTTAACATGCATTTTCTGATTGCTTGTTTTAGTATATAGAAAGGCTATTGATTTTTAAAAGTTGATTTTGTAACCTGCCATTGATCATTTCTAGGAATTTACTGGTGGAATTTGGGGGGATCTTTTATACATAATATAATATTACCTGCAAATAATGATAGTTTGACCTCGTCTTTTCCAAGGACTACTATTTAATTTCACTGTATTGAAAAGAATTAGAGATAGTGGATAGCCGTTTCTGGTTCCAGATTTTAAAGGAAATATTTCCAGTTTTTCTCCATTTAGAAGATGTTGGCTGTGCATTTGTTGTAGAGAGCTTAATTAAGTTGAGATATGTTCCCTCCAGATCAATTCCCTCTAAGACTTTTAACATGGATGCATGTTGGATTTTGTCAAAGGCTTTTTCTGCATCTATTGAGATGACCATTTGATTTGGGTTGTTAAATCCATTCATATGTTTTATTATGTTTAACAACATACATATATTGCTATGTCCTTGCAATTCCAAGTTTATCATGGTGGATGATCTTTTTCAAGTGTGTCTATATGTAGTTTGGGATATCTTTTTGAGAATTTTTGCATCTATGTTGAGTAAGCTTATGGGCCTATAATTCTCTTTCTCTTGTTTTTGTGTCTTTACATGTTTTGAATATTAGAGTGGTACTGGATTCATAGATGGTGTTTGGGCATTCTCCCTTTGTTTCTATCTTTTACAATAATTTAAGTAGTATTAGTTGTAGAATTGCTTTGAATATATGCTGTGAACCAATCTGTGCCTGGCATTTTCTGGGTTGGGGGAGGTTTTGTATTGCTGTCTTAATTTCCTTATTTGGTATGTGTCTGTTTAGTTTATTGGTTTGACTTTAGCAGCATTCATGAATTTAGAAATTCATCCATTCCATTGAGATTTTCAAATCTAAAAGAGTATAGGTTTTTAAAGTATTCCCTTATAATTCTCTGATTTTTTTCATTGTTGGTGTCTGATGTTTTCTCTTTCATCTCTGATTTTGATCCTTTGGATTTGCTCTTTATTTCTTTTGGTTAACTGGGCTAAGAAGCCTATCTCATTTAACTTGTCAAAGAATCAGCTCTTAGATTCATTGATTCTTTGTATTGGTTTATTCCTTTTTATTTTATTCATTTCTGCTCTGATTTTTGTTATTTATTCTTGTTTATTGGGTTTGGGTTTGATTTATTCTTGCCTTTCCTGAGTTTTGAGTGTACTATTAAGTCATTTATATGTGCTCTTTCTGATTTTTCACATAGAGAACAATAACCTTCCTTCCTAGGACTGCATTTAAAGTGTCCCACAACTTTTGTTATGTCATGTTATCATTTCCATTTAGTTACAGGAATACTTTTATTTGTGTTTTATTTTTATTTTTGACCCATTTTTTATTCTAGAATGTGTTGCTTAATCTCCAAAAGTCTGTAGTTACCAGAGATTTTTTGCTGTGGATTATAAGCTTTATTGTATTATGGTTTGATAGGATACATGAAGTTATTTCAATATTTTTGTATTTGTTGATTTTGTTTTGAGTACCAGAATGTGGATGGTTTTAGCAGAACTTGCATGAGCTACTGAAGAGGAAATCTGTTCTTTGGTGCTTGTGTGGAATATTCTGCTATACATCTGTTAGGTCCGTTTGATGTAAGATGTTGTTTAATTCAGATGTCTCTGCTTCCTTTGTCCAGTCGACCTGTCTACTGGAGATAGCAAGGGTTTGCATTCACACCAGCAGAATGTAAGTGTCTTTCTGTTTCCTCTGTCCAGTTGTCTACTGGAGATAGCGAGGGTTTGTATTCACACCAGCAGTATGTAAGTGTGCTCAGTCTCCTACAACTTGATTAATATTTGTCATGCCTTGATTTTTGCATCTTCTGAGTGGGGTAAGATAAAATGCCATAGTTTTAACTTGCATTTTGGTGATAGCTGAAGATACTAAACATTAAAAATAATTTTCAGCCATTAGTATTTTTATTGTTTGAGAGCTCTTTGTTTTGTTCCTTGCTCTAACTTTTGAATTTGGTTTATTTTATTATGTTTTGTTTTTTAAAGCTTTTGTATATTTTGTGTACTAACTGTCAGATCCATACCTAGTAAGGACGTTTTTCCCTGTTCTGTAGATTGACTCTTCACTAAAATGATGGCACCCTTTGCTGTAGAGAAACATTTTAGTTTCACAAGATCTCATTTGTCAAGTGTCTTCTTAATGTCTAAGGTATTGTGGTCCTGTTCAGAAAGTTCTTTCTTATGCCTATAATTTCCAGTGCATTCCTGATTTCTCCTTTATCAGAGTCAGGGTACTAGGATGATTTTTTTTTCACTTTTATTTCATTATTTTCAGCTCTGGTTTTGTTTATCTGTTACCATCTAATCGTGTTTTATTATTTGGTCTTGGTTTTTCCAATGCCCTCAGGTACATCATTAAGTTATTAAAATAAGATGTGGGGGTAGGGTGCTAGAGAGATGTCTCAGGAATTAAGATCATTGGCAGCTCTTTAAGAGGACCTGGGCTCGGTTCCCAGCACCAACAAGAAGGTTAACAGCTATCCATTGCCAGGGAATCAGACACACAGGCGCACTTACATATATGCAAGCAATACACTCGTACACATAAAATAAAAATAAATAAATGTATACATTTTAAAGGGTGACTATAATTTCTGATGTAGGCAAGTAATATTCTAAATTTTTCAAACTGCCTTCATTGTGTCCCGAAGACTGTGGTATATCGTGTTTACATTTTCATCGAATTCCAGGAATCTTTTATTTCCTTATTTTATTTTATTTTTTCTCTTTAATTTTTATTGGGCTCTTATACATTTTGGGGGTCTTTTGAGATAGGGTCTCCCTTTAGTCCCAGCTGGCCTGGAGCTTGCTCTGTAGACCAGGTTGGCCTTGAACTCAAGAGTTCCGCCTGCCTCTTGTCACCAAAACCTCACCAGACCTCATGTATTCTGCCATACATGTTAAGTCCTGTCCAGTCAAGCATTCATACCCAGATTCCCTTCAGTATATTTTCCCACTGGATTCTATTCAGCCCATCCAGAGATCAAAAGTAAGGTCTGCTCTCCTTCACCCAGGAGTAATCGGTCTCCAAGTGTTCTCAGTCTCGAGCTGACATGGCACCCGTTTCTCCTGCTCCACTCTGTGCTCTTGTCTGATTGAGCTGGCATGGGTCCTGTGCTTGAAGTCATCATTGCCTCAATTTTTGTCATTATTTGTGCAAAGGCAAGACATTGTACATTAGTTAATCATTGTATTGAATAAAATATGAGTCTGACATTTGTAAGAATTGAGAAGCTTTTAAATCTTCATAGCAACCTGTGAAGAAAATGCCAAATTAGACTATAATGATAAAACAATTTAATTTTCCTTTTTGTCCATGCATTATAATATTACATATCACATCCAAGGGTGATGGTATAAGAAACACTCTTCTCCCCCATTCCAATAATTTAAGGTATCCAACTTGTATAGGAATTGGTTTGTGATGTTGAAAACATGTAGTTAATCTAAATAACTGTACTCTACATAGTTGGTGAGTTAACCTAGCACATTTCCTTCTTATCCAGTTCTATTCATCCAAGACAGCATTCTTGTGGTTCAAATTACTTTTCTCCCACATATCTTGTAAAATATACCATAAACTAAACTTTAAACAAATTGCTGTTCTTCTTTTTAACTCCTAACCCTAGAAGCTCAGGGAAAAATACACTTTTGAATAGGGAACATATAATTAAAGGTTGTCTATAATTCTGAAGCTGAGCATGTTCAATCTGGGTAATTACACCAAATCACGCAGAAATACTATTATCAACTGTTAAATGCTGTCGTACCAGTTAGACACTTTACCTTTGTTTCTCCACGTGAGATGAGACATGGCACCTTAATTGAATATATCCTTAAGTTGATGACATACTTTAAAATATACAAAAGTACTTTGCCCCTACTGAGTGCGCCAGAATAGTTCTAAAAGTAGCTGCAACCAATCTCAACTTCATAGACAATAGTATATTTTATTTGATCTTTCTAATTTTTTTCTGGAGTAAATCAATTGCTCCAAGTATATAATTCCCATTTATGCTTTAAAAATATTTTCAAATACATATTTCTTCCCTTATTCCTATTCCTATTCCTCATAGCTGTGAGTCCCTAGTCTTACAGAAGGAGGCAGAAGAGCAGAAATCTCCCCAAATTAAGAACTGTACAAGGAATGCTTTTTCTGTCCTTCATCCAAGCACACAGGTGAAGACACAATTTAAGATGCTTAAATATACAAATTTAGGATGTTGGGGGATTTTTTGCAGGGAGTTGTATAACTGACTTGTAAGCTGTCAAGAACTGCTATTTCCAGGAGGATGCACACTTTCCCTACGCTCAGGAATTCAGGAGTACAGACCTCAATTTGATGTCAGCATTTTGGCAAGATTTGTAACAATGAGCACTGTTATAAATATATTCCATAGTGGCAATTTGATATTCTTCTTTTTTTTCTTCCTGTAGCATCTTGTGCTCAGTTATTCTGTTCTCCAGTCGTTTGTAGCCTCAAGTATTTGTGGGGCTGGTTTGGTGGACATGAATTCTTTCCACCCACTCATGTCATGGAAAATTTTTCTTTCCTGTTTGACTATGATTGACAGTTTTGCTGGGTAAAGTATTCTGGGTCATCATTTATAATCATTAGAACTTGGAATATTTTGCTCCAGGTTCTTCTGCCTTTCGTAGTTTGTATTGAAAAGTCAGCTGTAATTATGATGTGTTGTACTTTAATTGTAACTTGATAGTCTCTCTCTCTCTCTCTCCCTCCTTTCAGCTTTCAGTACATTCTCTTTTTCTGTATATTTAGTGTTTTATTATGGAGTTTCTCTTCTTCCCATGTCTACTTGGTGTTCTTTGTTCTTCTTGTACCTGGGTATATATTTCCTTAATATAGGGAAGTTTTCTGTAATCTTGTTAAGATCCAGTCAATGCCTCTGACCTAGGACTCTTATTTCTTTAGGCCTATAATGCATCAATTTTCATCTTTTCATTTATTTCCTGTATATTCTACTCTGTCTCTTTAAATTTTTTTCAGATTCTTTGCTTGAGCCTTCAAATTCTTCAACTTTATCATCCAGTCCTGATATTCTGTTTTCCATTTTATTCGTTCCGCTGGCAAGGCTTTCTCTTTTTTTTCATATTGGCCTCTTGAGTTTTTCGATTCCATCTTCATTTCAGGCTGAGTTTTCTTCAGTATTTACATCTCCTTTGTGAATTCAGTTTTGAAATTCTGAATTGTCTTTGTCACTTCATTCAGTCATATGTTTGATTTTCTTGAGTTTCAGCCAGAAATTTTTCCCTATATCCTCTTTGAGTTCTTTGAGTGCTTTTTGTGTCCTTTCAAAACATTAAATTCTTTGATCATGCTTATGATTTTTTTAATATTTTGTTTTTTATCTGCATGAGTGTACTGCCTACATGTATGCAAATGCACCCTCATCATGAAATGGTTGTGAAGGTCAGAAGAGGGCATTGGGTTTCTCTGGACCTGAATTTACAGATGGTTGTTAGCCACCTGTGAGTAGTGGGAATCGAACCTAGGTCTTCTGCAAGAGCAGCCAGTGCTCTTAAACTCTGAGCCATCTCTCTAGCTCCTTGATTGTCATTTTAAATCTATTTCCTGGGGTGCCTATGGGTAGTTCTCATTGTAGAACTCTTCTATAGGACTGGTGGGATTTGGTGGGGATATATCATCTTTGTTTTTCCTATTATTTTTGTTTTTTCGGAGTGGTCTGGGCATATGGATTTCTTTTGTTGGTTGTGTGTCTGATAAACTCAGGCCTATCTTTGTTGAGTTGAAGTTTCATTGTGTTTATTGTCAATATAACCTGGTTGCTTTCTGATCAGATATGAATAATTACTTTGTGCATCAATTTTGAGTTTATATCATAGGAACTGGAAGGTTCCATGCCGTGGCACAACTCAGGAGGATGGAGATCAAGTAGGCAGGTTCCTAGTAGCTAAACAGAGAATATATGAGCACTTGTCCAGAGCAACATGGACTGGTTCCGAAGCGGGGGGGGGGGGTTGATCCAGTGGGCAGGATCTGACTTACCAAGCTAGTCAGTAGCTCTGTGAAGGCGGGGAGGGTCCTTAGATCCAAAGTGGGTCAATGGGGACAAAGGGGGCTAGTTCTGCCTGACCATTCAAATAAGATGTGAGACCTGGAACAATGGAAATGAGGCTTGTCCTAAAGCCGTAACTAATTCTTGTGCATAGCATTAGTGAATATAAGCTATTAGGAATCAGTGTAATACTATGTCTGGTTAGCAAAATAATAATAATACTAAGGTCTCCCCTACAGCCTGTGATCTGCCTAGCCAAAGAGTCTTTGTATTGATAATAGTTTCAGGTACAGACTCCATGAAGTGAGCCTTAAATCCAATTAAAATGTGATTTGTTACTTCCATAATATTCATACCACTATTCATACCACCAGCAGGCATATTTGCCAGGCCAATTGTTTTTGTAGTTCACATAGATCCCAGCTGGGTAAAACTGATGATTGCCTTTTTCTCCAAGTAGCTTGCATAGCACATGAAAGCTAGCCAGTTCAAAACTAAGGTTTGAGGTAAGTAGCAGCTTGATTTCTACTAATTTGTTCTACAACTCACATATATGGTATCTTCAGCAATAGAGGTAACCAAGAGTAATGTCAACAGACAGTATTATTTGAGAGTCTGTGGGAGAAAACAACTCCCAAAAAGTCCATTCCTAATATTTGGGCTTTTTATTTGCTAGTCTGTGGCATCTGGTAGGGCCATTGAATCCCCTTTATAATGGTTTTAATATTTAAACTCTATTTGTACTACTAAATGACATCATCAATCAAATAAATGGACATAACAGGATTTACAGAACATTCCATCCAAACACCAAAGAATGAGTTTTATTCTCAATGTACATTTGATGTAAAACCATCTTCTCGAGGGGATACTGAGATGGCTTGGTGGACAGAGATGTTGGCTGCTAAACCTGATGATTTGAATTCAGTCACTGGGACCTACACAGTGAAAGAAAAGAATTCCCACAAGTTGTCCATTGGCCTCCACATGTGTGCCTGGGAACACTCACATGCCTTGTCACCTAAAAGTAAATCAATATAAACAAAGATGCTTGAGTTGCTGATTCATTGAATGAGTTCCTGCTTGGATCAGGACAGAACTTCTAGCAATTTCTGAACTGGCACTAACATACTTCTACCAATTTGCACTACATAGTTGTGTGAAGCAAGGATTTTATAAGCTCAGTTTATCAATAACCTGAAAAACTATTGGACATCCTTGAATATTCAGTGAAGGCTTAATTCTTTTTGTGAAAATAAACATATTCATCTCATTGCTAATTGAATTTGCTTTCAAATTTAATACATGGTAAATAATCAAAAATTACTTTAAAAATAAAAATCCCAATGCTTTAGTATTGATTTATATATTTGTTTTATATGCCTACAACTGGGGTCATGAGCAATTTTCTCATGTGAAAGGAATCATGAACTGAAATAATTTAAGAAGCTCTGATCTAGACAGACAATTTATGGTACCCTACTTACTAAATCCATTAATTCCACAATCTATATTCTTTTAGATTTGTTGCATACACAGTCTTACTGTCTTGGATTAATGCTGGTTTTACACATTTCTTTTATGCTGAACACCTTTCCCCTTGACTTACTTCAGTAACCATGAACTTCTTGGGCTGCTGGGCAGTGGTGGAGTCTGGGATATTATGTCTTACAGGAAAAGCTCTTAGTATTCCACTATCAATTACAGGAAAAAATTGAAAGGGTTTTTGGTAGATAATCTTCATTAAATTATGTTTCCTTCTATACTTAGCTTACAGTTTTGCCTAAGCAGTGGGAGTTGACTACATTACTTTTTCTTCTTGCTGTGACCAGTGACCTGACAGGATCCACCTATAGGAGGAAGGTTTATTTGGGCTCACAGTTTGCATGGATGAGCAACATCTCATGGGAAGGTGTGGCAGCTGTGTGGCACTGTGGCATTGGGTGTGGTGGTTGGGTAGCCTGTCTGTGGTGTGTGGCAACTCACCTTCCTGAATAAGGGCCATGAACTAAGCACAAATATTGAAATACACGGGACTCTGAGGACATTTCTTATTTCAATCACAGCATTTTGGTAGATTATCTTGATTAGATTAAAGAAGTTTTCTATTTTTTAAGATTCTTTTCTAAATAATGGATATTAAGTTTTAAATTGTTTATTATTTTTATGTTTATGGATATGAGTGTTTTGCCTGCATGTAGAAGAGGGCATCAGATTCCCCAGGACCCATAGTTATGGTTGGTTGCTGGCTGGCATGTGGGTACTCGGAATCCTACCTGAGTACTCTGCAATAGCAGTTAGTATTCTATTCCATTGAGCCATCTTTCCAGTCCCTGGATATTGAGTTTTGATCAATATGTTTGTGCTTATTTTTGTGATTACACAGCTCTTCTTTTGTCTTGTCCATGTGAAAAATCACATTGATAATCAAAAATATGAAGTCAACCTTGCATTCAATTTATCTGGGATGTATCTCCTAAATTTGGCTTAGAGCTTGCTTTTAGGTTTTAGCATTTAAGTTCACAAGAAAGATTGTTCAAAACTATTTTCTTTATGAGTTCTCATATTAAAATTCTATAGGTCTCATTAAACAAAGTCCTTCTTTTTCTAATTTCTTGAGGAATTTATGTAAGCTCAATGTTAATTCTTAAGCGTTCCATTTGGAACATTTTACTAGCTAAGCCTTTTGATTTCTTGGTATGAGATCAGGAAGACTGATGTATTATCAGGCTTGAATTTTAAGACTAATATAGATTTGTTCAGATAGTTTACTTCTTTTTTGCCAGTTTCAGTGAAATGTTATTTCTAGAATTGTACTGGACTTCATTTCTAAATGGCAGCACTGTTTACAGTGACTCCTGCTGTCTTTAGTTGGTGTCACGAGATCTACAGGGCACCCAGCACACCACTCCACCTCCAGTTTTATTCCTGATGTTGATAACTGTGCCTCATTTTTTATCCTAACTGGTCTCCATAGGACTCATCAATTAAGTTAGCTTTCTCAAAGAACCCTTGGGCTTTGTTGATTTTCTCTAAAGTATATGCATTTTTTGTTTTATTATTTCCTATTCTTTGTTTTCTTAATTCTGTCTTTCATTTATTTTTTTAATTTTTTTTATAATTTTTTTTATGTGTATGAGTGTACTGTCTGTATGTAGGTTTGTGCACCCATGTGGTGCGATGCCTCGGGCGGAGGTCAGAGGAGGGTGTCAGATTCCCCTGGAACTGGAGTTAAAGACCGTTCTTAGCCGCCATGTGGGTGCTGGGGATCAAACCCGGGTCCTCTGCAAGAGCAGTTGGCGCTCTTAACCTCTAGGTCATCTCTCCAGCCCCGTCATTTACTTTTAAAGAACTTACAGGACCAGTGAGACACTTTGCTTTTTTATTTTTTTTTTTTTTTTTTTTTTTTGGTCTTTTTGAGACAGGGTCTCTCTTTAGTCCCAGCTGGCCTGGAGCTCACTATGTAGATCAGACTGGCCTTGAACTCACAGAGGTCCACCCACCTCTGCCTCTCAAGTGCTGGAATTAAAGGCGTGCACCACCACGCCCAGCTCTGATATCTTTGCTTTTTAAATTCCTGTCTTTTGTAACATAAATTTCTACCAAGTACAAGTTCATATACTAGAATCTAGTCAACCTATCTAGAGTCTCTCACTTAAAGAAGATCTACTATCCCTCGTGCCACAGAAACCAGTTCTTTGGCTAGAGTTGGGGCCTGCTACCCAATTCCACAAGTTGTCTTCTGGGTTTTTCTTGGGTTGAGCTGACATGGGTCTTGTGCCTGCTGTCTACATCATTGCACGTTCATATGAGCAAGTTCCAAGAATCAGAAAGCCTCTACTTCCCTGTACTCATGCGCCAACCCCGGCTTTTGCGATCTTTCCATTGCAGTGGCCCCTGAGCCATGTGTGGTTTTGATCAAATATTGAGAGTCTCACCATAATTGTGACTTCATCTACTTTCCTTTTATTTCTGCCACGTTTTGGCTTTATATCTTGAATTTTTATGAAATGTGTACACACAGAGAATTTTTATTCCTCCTTGAAGTTTGACAGTAGTCAAACTTCAAGCCTGTAGTAATCTCTGTTCCTTTCCCGGAGATCCCATCAGAAGACGATCCTCACACTTGGACTTGATTTAGATGTTTAAATGCTGTGCTTCGGATCATGTTGCCAGTGTCTGTTTTTGGTCTCTCAGAGTTCTGAATTGCCATATTGAAGATAATGGTTTCCCAAGAAATATAAACCATGAAGAAATGCATCCTTGCTCTTTTTTATATAACTTATGTTCCTGTTATTACCTAAACAGTCATGTTGACAATAACTCAGGAGGAAAGAGAAATACTAATTGGGTTGCTTTACCCATCAACTCTTCCTTACTCATTAATAAGAATGAATAGAATGTGCTTATTATTAAGAAATTATTAAAAGAAATATTTTTTTTTGTTTTTTTGAGACAGGGTCTCCCTGTAGCCCCAGCTGGCCTGGAACTCATTCTGTAGACCAGGCTGGCCTTGAACTCACAGAGATCCGCCTGTCTCTGCCTCCCAAGTGTTAGGACTAAAGGAGTCTGCTACCACGCCCAGCTAAAAAATAAATATTTTTAAATGTTATACTGTTACCATTGATTTTTTTAATTTATTTTTTATTGTTATTAAACTTTTTCCATAAATCATACATCATTTTTCAATCTGATTTAGAGTCACATCCCTTTCCATGCCCCCCACCCCACCTGAGTCCCTGCACTATACCATACATGACTTGTATCTTTTTCTGAGTCTTTCCAGAGTTTTTTTCCAGTTCTTTTGTTGTTGTTGTTCTCTTTAACTTGTATTGCTTCAATATATATATATATATATATATATATATATATATATATATATATATATATATATAATATATATATATAGATATATATTATCATAATGAACCTATTGTTTTATATGCTAATTTAAAATTTAAATATGTTATGGAATCTATAACTATATAACTCTATATTTATTTCTCATATCTATATACATATATATATATATATTGAAGCACTACAAGTTAAAGAGGACAACAACCACAAACAAAAGAACTGGAAAAAAAACTCTGGAACGACTCAAAAAAAGCTAACAAGTATGTATGGTATAGTGCAGGGACTCAGGTGGGGTGGGGGCATGGAAGGATGTTGCTCTAAATCACGATTGGAAACACATGATGTATGATGTAGGCAAAAAGTTTAATAACAATAAAAAACTTAAAAATAAAAAAAAAAAAAAAAAAAAAAAAACATTTAAAATATTTATTTTTTAGCTGGCGTGGTAGCAGACTCCTTTATTTTTTGTCCTTAACACTTGGGAGGCAGAGACAGGCGGATCTCTGTGAGTTCAAAGGCCAGACTGGTCTACCGAATGACGTTCCAGGCCAGCTGGGGCGGGCTACAGGGAGACTCCCTTGTCTCAAAACAAACAAAAAAAAATATTTCTTTTAATAATTTCTTAATAATAAGCACATTCTATTCATTCTTATTAATGAGTCCGTAAGGAAGAAGTTGATGGGTAAAGCCACAACCCAAATTTATATTTCTCTTTCCCTCCTGAGTTTTGTCAATACAGGACTGTCTTCAGGTCAATAACAGGAAAATAAGTTATATAAAAAACGAGACAGGATGCATTCCTCTCTCATGGCCTTTTATATTTCTTGGGAAACACCTTATCTTCAACTATGGCAATCAGACACTCTGTTAGAGACCAACACCCCTTTTCTCTCACAACCGACACTGGCAACATGCATTCCGAAAGCACAGCATTTCCTTAACATTATAACATCAAGTCAAGTGTGCAGTTGATGTTCTTTCGCTGGGATATCCGGGAAAGGAACAGAGATACTACAGGCTTGGACGTTTGACTACTGGTCCAACTTCAAGAGGAATAAAAATTCTCTGCTGTGTACACATTTTCCCAATAAAAATTCAAGATATAAAGCCAAAACGTGGCAGAAATAAAAGGAAAGTAGATGAAGTCACAATTATGGTGAGACTCTCAATATTTGATCAAAACCACACATGGCTCAGGGGCCACTGCAATGGAAAGATCGCAAAAGCCGGGGTTGGCGCATGAGTACAGGGAAGTAGAGGCTTTTGATTCTTTCGCGAACTTGCTTTCATATGAACGCCTGGCAATGATGTAGACAGCGCACCACGGACCCATGTCAGCTTCCACCCAAGAAAAACCCAGGATAGACAACTTCGTGGAATTTGGTAGCACCGGCCCCAACTCTAGCCAACGAAAACTGTTTCTGTGACGAGGTGATAGTAGAGATATTCTTAAGTAGGGACTCTGATAGGTTGACTAGATTCTAGTATATGAACTTGTACTTGGTAGAAATTTATGTTACAAAAGACAGGAATTTAAAAAGCAAAGATATCAGAGCTGGGCGTGGTGGTGCCACGCCTTTACACTTCCAAGCACTGAAGAGGCATAGGTGGGTGGACCTCTGTGAGTTCAAGGCCAGTCTGATCTACATAGTGAGCTCCCGGCCAGCTGGGACTCAAGAGAGGACCCTCGTCTCAAAAGGACCAAAAAAAAAAAAAAAAAAAAAAAATAAAAAAGCAAAGTGTCTCACTGGTCCTGTAAGTTCTCTTAAGAAGTAAAAATACGGGGCTGGAAGAGATGACCT
This sequence comes from Rhizomys pruinosus, assembly GCA_009823505.1. Classification (NCBI taxonomy): domain Eukaryota; kingdom Metazoa; phylum Chordata; class Mammalia; order Rodentia; family Spalacidae; genus Rhizomys; species Rhizomys pruinosus. The sequence goes on along the minus strand of VZQC01003736.1, from coordinate 953,643 downwards.
AGATGTTAAGCGCGCCCAACTGCTCTGCATGATGACCTAGGTTTGATCCCCACGCACCCACATGGCGGCCTAGTATTTTACGGTCTTTAACCCAGTTCCATCGGATCTGAACCATCTTCTGACCTCCGCGGTATGGCACCACATGGGTGCACAAACTACATACCGATCAGTAAATTCATCCACATAAAAAAAATTGTAAAATAAAAATTAATCAATTTTTAATATAATATGACACGACAGCATTAACGAAACAAAGAATAGTGAAATAATTAAAACATTAAACATGCATATTACTTTTTAGAGAAATCTCAACAAAGCCCAAGGTTCTTGATGGAAAGCTAAACTTTAATTGATCGTTAGTCCTATGGCGACCACAGTTAGGATAAAAAATGACGGCAAGTTATCATAATCAGAATAAAAACTGGAGGTGGACGGTGCGTGCTGCTGCGTGCCCTGTAGAGATCTCGTGACACTTTAACTAAACGACAGAGGAGCTCACTCGCTAAACCAGTGCTGCCATTAATTGAATGAAGTCTTTGTTTTACAATTTCGAAATATAACTCCCTTTCACTGAACCTGGCAACTAAGAATGCCAAACGAGCTGAACAAATCTATATTAGTCTTAAAATTCAAGCCTGATAATACATCAGTCTTCCTGATCTCATACCAAGAAATCAAAAGGCTTAGCTAGTAAAATGTTCCAAATGGAACGCTTAAGAATTAACATTGAGCTTACCTTTAAATCCTCAGACTTAGAAAAAGAACCCGGATTGTTAATGAGACCTATAAGAATTTTCATATGAGAAACTCATAAAGCAAAATTCGTTTGAAACACTTTTCCGGTGAACTTAACATGCCTATAAAATCCTAAAGAAAGTCTACCCAGCCAACATTTAGGATTTTTTTGATTACATCCACAGATTAAAATTGAACGCAAGGGTTGACTTCACTATTTCCTTGACTATCAATGTGATTTTCACATGGACAAGACACAAGACGAAGAAGGGCTGTGTAATCACATAAAATAATTGCACCAAAACCATACCTTGATCCACAACTCAACTATCCAACTGGGACTGGAAAAGATGGCTCTCACCTGGAATCACCGATACTATACTTGCCTATTGCAGACCGTCCCACCCTCCCACGGCTCGGCTTCCGCGTACATTGAGTTTCAGTATAACACCTGCCCAGCCCGCAATAAAACCACAACCTATGGTCCTGGGCGAATTCTGATGCCCTCTTCTACATGCAGGCAAAACAATCACACCTCCCATAAATAATAAACATAATAACAATTTAAAACTTCACATATCCATTATTTAGAAAAGAATCTTAAAAAATAGAAAACTTCTTTAATCTAATCAAGATAATCTACCAAAATGCTGTGATTGAAATAAGAAATGTCCTCAGAGTCCCGTGTATTTCAATATTTGTGCTTAGTTCATGGCCCTTATTCAGGAAGGTGAGTTGCCACACACCACAGACAGGCTACCCAACCACCACACCCAATGCCACCATGCACCACCAAACAGACCTGCCAACTCTACCAATGGATTGTTTGCTCATCATGGACAAAACTGTTTGAGCCAAACTATTATACCTTTCATCCATATACGCTGGATTTTACTTTAAGTCACTCTCCTGGCTCACAGCAAGAAGAAAAAGTAATGTAGTCAACTCCCACTGCTTAGGCAAAACTGTAAGCTAAGTATAGAAGGAAACATAATTTAATGAAGATTATCTACCAAAAACCCTTTCAATTTTTCCGTTTAATTTTATAGTGGAATACTAGAGTCTCTCCTTCCTGTAAGACATAATATCCCAGACTCCACCACTGCCCAGCAGCCCAAGAAGTTCATGGTTACTGAAGTAAGTCAAGGGGAAAGGTGTTCAGCATAAAAGAAATGTGTAAAACCAGCATTAATCCAAGACAGTAAGACTGTGTATGCAACAAATCTAAAAGAATATAGATTGTGGAATTAATGGATTTAGTAAGTAGGGTACCATAAATTGTCTGTCTAGATCAGAGCTTCTTAAACTTTTCCATTCATGATTCCTTCACATGAGAAATGCTCATGACCCCCGTTGTCGGCATATAAAACAAAATATTATAAATCAATACTACGGCATTGGGCTTTTTTATTTTTAAAGTAATTTTTGATTATTTACCATGTATTAAATTTGAAAGCAAATTCAATTAGCAATGAGATGAATATGTTTATTTTCACAAAAAGAATTAACCTTCACTACTAATTTAAGGAGGTCCAAGGAAGTTTTTAGGTATTGGATAAACTGAGCTTATAACATCCTTGCTTCAACACACAACTTATGTAGTTGCTTCAATTGGAGCTTTCAGAAGTATGTTAGTGCCAGTTCAGAAATTGCTAGAAGTTCTGTCCTGATCCAAGCAGGAACTCATTCAATGAATCAGCAACTCACAGCACTTCTTTGTCTTATATTGTACTTTACTTTTTATTTTTTGTGACAAGATGTGCCGCTGTTCCCAGCACCACTGTGGACCGGCCAATGGAACCTTTGTGGGAAATTCGTTCTCCTCCCTTCACTGTGTTGAGGTCAGTGACTGAATTCAAATTCATCAGGTTTAGCAGCCAACATCTCTGTCCACCAAGCCATCTCAGTATCCCCTCGAGAAGATGGTTTTACATCAAATGTACATTGAGAATAAAACTCATTCTTTGGCCTCCTGTTTGGATGGAATGTTCTGTAAATCCTGTTATGTCCATTTATTTGATTGATGATGTCATTTAGTAGTACAAATAGAGTTTAAATATTAAAACCATTATAAAGGGGATTCAATGGCCCTACCAGATGCCACAGACTAGCAACTATAAAAAGCCCAAATATTAGGAATGGACTTTTTGGGAGTTGTTTTCTCCCACAGACTCTCACCTCATTACTGTCTGTTGACCCTACTCTTTCCGTTACTGTTATTGCTGAAGATTAACATCATATGTGAGTTGTTAGAACCTATAATTAGTAAGGAAAATCAAGCTGCTACTTACCTCAAACCTTAGTTTTGAACCTGGATAGCTTTCATGTGCTATGCAAGCTACTTGGAGAAAAAGGCAATCATCAGTTTTACCCAGCTGGGATCTATGTGAACTACAAAAACAATTGGCCTGACAAGATAAGCCTACTGGTGGTTGACTAGTGGTTTGGTATGAATCTTATGAAAGTAAACAATCAATTTTTAATTGGATTTAAGGCCTCACTTAATTGAGTTGTAACCTGAAAACTATTATCAATAAAAGACTCTTTGGCTAGGCATAGCTCAACAGTGTAGGGGAGAATCTTAGTATTATTATTATTTGCTAACCAGACATTCGTATCTACACCTGCATTCCTATAGCTATATCACTAATGCTATGCACAAGGACATTAGTTCCGGCTTTAGGGCAAGCTCATTTCCATTGTTCCAGGTCTCACATCTTATTTGAATGGTCAGGCAGAACTAGCCCCCTTTGTCCCCATTGACCCACTTTGGATCTAAGGACCCTCCCCGCCTTCACAGAGCTACTGACTATGTTGGTAAGTCCGATCCTGCCCACTGGACTCAACCCCCACCCCCCCCCGCTTCGAACCAGTCCATGGGGTTTGCTCTTGACAAGTGCTCCATATATTCTCTGTTTACGCTACTATGAACCTGCCCTACTTGATCTCCACTCCTCCCCTGTGTCATGTGCCACCCGCGCATGTACCTTATCAGTTCCTATTGCATTTAAACTCAAAATTGATGCACCAAAGTAATTATTCATATCCTGATCAGAAAGCCACCAGGTCTCATCATTGACAATAAAACACAATGAAACCTTCAAAACTCAACAAAGATAGGCCTGAGTTTATCAGACACACAACCAACAAAAACAAGCAATCCATATGCCCAGACCACTCCGAAAAAATACAACAAACTACTAGGAAAAAACAAATATGCTTATCCCCACCCCAACACTCACACCACCCGTCCTATCGAATAGTTCTACAATGAGACCTACCATAGGGCACACCAGGAAATAGGATTTAAACCTGACCATCAAGGCGCTCGAAGAAATGGTTTAGCGTTAGAGCACTGGCTGCTATGCAGAAGACCTAGGTTCGATTCCAAGCACCCAAACGGCGGCTAATATCTGTAACTCCAGTTCAAAGAGAACTCCAGTTCCAGAGAAACCCAATGCCCTCTTCTGACCTTCACAACCATTTCATGATGAGGGTTTGCAATTGCATACAGTAGGCAGTACACTCATGCAGATAAAAAAAATAAAACTATACAAACAATCATAAGCATTATCAAAGAATTTATTGTTTGACAATGACATCCCAAAAAGCACTCAAAGAAAATCAAAAGCCGGCATCCTATAGGGAAAAATTTCTGGCTGAAACTCAAGAAAATCAAACATATGACTGAATGAAGTGACAAAGCCACACATTCAGCCCTCAATTTCAAAATGAATTCACACAAAGGGAGATCGTATAATACTGAAAGAAACACTCAAGTGACCTGAAATGAAGATGGACTCGAAAACTCAAGAGGCCAATATGAAAAAAAAGAGAAAATGTCCTCTTCGCCAGCGGACACGAATGAAATGGAAAAACAGAATATCAGGACTGGATTATAAAGTTGAAGAATTTGAAGGCTCAAGCAAAGAATCTGAAAAAAATTTAAAAGAGACCAGATAGAATATACAGGAAATAAATGAAAAGATGAAAATTGATGCATTATAGGCCTAAAGAAATAAGAGTCCTAGGTCAGAGGCATTGACTGGATCTTAACAAGATTACAGAAAACTTCCCTATATTAAGTAAATATTACCCAGGGTACAAGAAGAAAAAGAACACCACAGTAGACATGGGACGAAGAGAAACTCCATAAAACACCACCCTCCAAATATACAGAAAAAGAGAATGTACTGAAAGCTGAAAGGAGGGAAGCAGAGAGAGAGTAGAGACTACCTTCAAGTTATCAATTAAAGTACCAACATCCTAATTACAGCTGATTTTACCAATACAAACTAAGAGGCAGACCACGGACACCTGGAGCAAAATATTCCAAGTTCTAATGATTATAAATGATGACCCAGAATACTTTACCAAGCAAAAATGTCAAAACCTCCTCCCAGTCAAAACAGGAAAGACAAAACTTTTCCTTTCCCATGATATCGCAGTTGGCTGGACCAATCACTTCACTGTCACACTACAAACCAGCCCAACAAATCCTTGACGGCTCACAATTCCGACTGAGAACACGAATTAACTGAGCAAAAGATGATAAAGGAAAGAAATAAAGAGAATATCAAATTTCGCAATATGGATATTATTCTATAACAGTGCCTCATTGTTACCACAATATGTTTGCCAAACCAAATGCTGACATTCAAATTGCCCGTTTTCCCTTCCCCGGTCTGTCTTACTCTGCAAACTTCCTCGAGCGTAGGGAAAGTGTGCATCCTCCTGGAAATAGCAGTTCTTGACAGCTTACAAGTCAGTTATACAACTCCCTGCAAAAAATCCCCCAACATCCTAAATTTGTATATTTAAGCATCTTAAATTGTGTCTTCACCTGTGTGGCTTGGCATGAAGGGACAGAAAAAGGCATTCCTTGTACACCGTTCTTCATTTGGGTTGTTGCGATTTTCCCTCCCCCCCCTGATATTCCATGCTCTTCCTGCACGACTAGGGACTCACAGCTATGAGGAATAGGAATAGGAATAAGGGAAGAAATATGTATTTGAAAATATTTTAAAGCATAAATGGGACCTTATATCACTTGGGAGCAATTGAGTTACTCCAGAAAAAATTTAGGAGAAGAGATAAATAAAATATATTTGCTTCTGCTTGAGATTGGTCTGCAGCTACTTTTAGAACTCTCTATTCCTGCGCACTCCGTGGGCCAATAGTATCCCTTTTTTTTGTATATTTTAAAGTATGTCATCAACTTAAGGATATATTCAATTAAGGTGCCATGTCTCATCTCACGTGGAGAAACAAAGGTAAAGTGTCTAACTGGTACGACAGCATTTAACAGTTGATAATAGTATTTCTGCGTGATTTGGTGTAATTACCCAGATTGAACATGCTCAGCTTCAGAATTATAGACAACCTTTAATTATATGTTCCCTATTCAAAAGTGTATTTTTCCCTGAGCTTCTAGGGTTAGGAGTTNATATAGATATAGATATAGATATAGATATAGATATAGATATAGATATAGATATAGATAGATAGATATTTACCTGAATTGGAGGGTTTTTGTTTGGGGGGGAGGTTTGCTAAAAGATGTCATGTTTTCCTTAAGAGAGTTCACAGAGGTTCCTCCTTGGCAAGCCCAAACAACCATCAATCCTGCCCCTGTGCTCCAAACTGGGGTCTTTCCCCCCCATGGTCACCCAAATGAAGTCCATTAACCACACATCCTGTCTTGATTCCCCCTGCACTGGCCTCCATGATACAGCCCAGGTAGTCCAACATATTTATGAGTATATTGTCTACATGTATGTAAGTGTACCTGTGCTGTACAATACCCATGGAGGTCAAAAGAGTGCATTAGAGACCCTGGAACTAGAGTTATGGATTGTTGATAACCATCATGTGGGTGCCGAGAACCAAACCAGGTCCTCGGTAAGAACAAAGAGTGCTCCTAACTGCTGAATCTCTCCATCCCTCAATGTTCCCATTGTTTTCAGAAGAAAATTTATATCATGAGGTTGAAGAGAGGTCTCAACAGTTAAGAGCACTGGCTGCTCTTGCAGAGGACTCTGGTTTGGTTCCCAGCACCCACATGGTGGTCTGTAACTCTACTTTCAGGATATTCAACACTCTCTTCTCACCTCTGTAGGCATTGAATTCACATTGCCTTCACATTGCTTCCCTACAAACATACACACAAAACACTCATCCACATAAAATAAACATTTTTTAAATTTTAAAAATGAAAATGCTTATGTGTATTCAAGCTAGAAAAATATGAATGCTCTAACTGGTCATTCTACATATCAAGTGAATTCTCTTTCAAAAATGGACTTATATTTAGAGGTAAAATTTGCTTTACAAAATATAAAGATGAACAAAAATGTTCATACCAATAACTAAAATGTTATGTATTTAATTTTTTAACCTTCACCATTTTTAGTATTCACAAAAACGTCTCATGAATTTTTCAATACAATTGAAGCAAATAGGATAATCTGAAGGTTTTCACATTATTTACATTCACAGATGGCATCTGCTCCTGGCACATTCTCTGATCCCTTAGAAAATACAGTTTTGCTCCGGTAGGAGTTATTTCACACAATGAAAGAATTTATCACTTTGCTGTATTCCTGGTTTTGTTTTGTTTTGTTTTGTTTTTGCACTTTCTTTTTTTTTTCTAACATCTTTTTTATTGATGCTTTGTGCATTTCATACGTCATTTTCCAATTCAGTTCACTCATATTTCCCTTTCCCTTCCCCCCCACCCCCATCCCATCCCAGATCATGCAATCTGCCATAACTGTCCTGCATCTTTCTCTCAGTTTTTTTTTTTTTTTCATTTTTTATCTATAAGTGATGTTCCATGAGTTACAGACAGTTTTTAATCACCATGTGGTTCCTGGGAATTGAACCCAGGTCCTCTGCAAGAGCAGCCACTGCCCCCAACTGCTAAGGCATTTTTCCAGCCCCTCAACAGGATTCCTTTATTGCTTTAGGTTTAATTTACTTGTTTTTCTCCCAAGAAAGCAAAGTCTACAACTGAGCTTCTCTGAAGTGTTACAAAATTTCCCACAATAGATTCAGAGAACCACTTTCAGGACACAGCGTGCTTTTAATATCTCTGGAAATTGATAAGAACCAATTTGCCACAACAGGCTTTCTACCCCAGATTGTAGTCATAGGAAAGATGAGCTTACGGGATCCAGAGGCAACTTTCCCCCATCACACTCACCAGAACCAAAGCTTTGCTAATGGTTTACATGCGCAAAGAATAGGGCAACATCAATGTGAATGCTGTAATTGTTCCAGACACAGTCATCAAAGAAGCACCATTTAGGATAAGGCATGAGTACAGTGGGCTTCATGGAACTCACTGACAACTACTCACAGCTGTGCCATCTTTTCCAACAGGTTACTGCAGATCTCCCGTTGTGCTCCCCCCCAACAGATTACAGATGTGGATAAAAGTGTGCTGCCCTGCAGGTAGGTGAAGTGTCTGCATGTCCTATTACCTCATGAGTTTTGTGAAATTCAATAAATAACTTGGAACGCTAATTCAGTTTCCTTACCTTGGAGATAATAGGAAGGAGAGTGGACTTTTCCATAATAAGGGAGTTATGGAATTGCTTGGGATGGTATTTAAAATTTAAAGGGCTCTTGGAAACTCCCCATGAAATCTTCTTATCTACCTAAGGCCATTTTGTCTATTTGTTGCCCAAACCAGAACTAGAATCAAAGAAACCTGATACCCGATTTAGTGTTTCTTCAAGGAGAGCATGCTACTTTCCATCTAATGGCATCTGTTTAATCGTAAATAATAACAACAAATATTGAATGATCACTCTTTATGTACCAAGCAATGAAATACATCGAGTCCAGAAACCAATGCTAAGAGGTAGTGGATTTATTTTCTCCACTAACATATGAAGAGATGGAAACATAGGTCAAGTAACTGAACCAAGGTTACATAATGTACCATACAACTCTTTTATGATTTAATTAATTAATCTAACTAATTCAATCTAAGAAGTAGAATGTTTAGACCAAGGGAGATATTTCTATAGAGCAGATTGTATAAAACAGAATGTGCATTTGTTTATTTTTGTCCTGACAAAATAGTTGCATTAGTACTTACAATTCTATTTCTGGGAGACTCTTCATTGATATTCACCACTATGTTTCAGAATGGGAACAAGTATGTACAGGTTTAAATTATGAGTGGGTTGGTAGAGACTGGAGATTAAAATATTAATAGATTTAAAAAGTTGGTTTCATAGATGCTGAGAATAGAATGGTAGTTACCAGAGGCCAGAGAAAATAAGGAGAGAGAGAGAGAGAGAGAGAGAGAGAGAGAGAGAGAGAGAGAGAGAGGGAAAGGTTGATCAATGGGTGTTAACTGACAG
>VZQC01003736.1:900117-943491 GCA_009823505.1 Rhizomys pruinosus | reverse complement strand
GGGTTTAATTTCATTCTTCTACAAGTGGTGATCCAGTTTTGCCAACACCACTTGCTGAAGATGCTGTCTTTCCTCCATTGTGTCTTCTTGGCCCCCTTGTCAAATATGAGGTGGCTGAAATTGTATGAGCTCAGGTTTGGATCTTCAGTTTTATTCCATTGGTCAACTGGTCTGTTTTTGTGCCAGTAGAAAATACAGTTTTGCTCCGGTAGGAGTTATTTCATACAATGAAAGAATTTATCACTTTGCTGTATACCTGTGTTTTAATGTATGAATTCCTCTGTGTAATTGTGATTGCATGTGTAACAGGCAAAGCTTCACCATTGTTAACATTCTATGATATGAATTTCCTCACCTATTTGAAGGGAACTCTGACATCTAATGTTTTTAATGTTGTTCAAAATGGCTGTTTTGTCACCAGTATGAGTTCTTTCACACTCAGGAAGAGTGAGAAGTTGCCAAGTGCACGCTTTTAATCCCAGCACTCAGGAGGCAGAGGCAGGTGGATCTCTGAGAGTTCAAGGCCAGCCTGGTGTACAGAGCAAGCTCCAGGCCAGCTGGGAGTATAGGGAGACCCTGTCTCAAAAAAAATACCAAAAAAAGAGTGAGAAGTGAAAGATTGACTACATTGTTTACATTCATATTACTTTGGCTGGGAATAAAATTTCTCATATCTCTTCAAAGAACTATAAAATTTGAAAACTCTCCCACACTATTTATATTAAAATGTTTGATATTTGTCAGGAATTTGATATAGAGAGAGAAATGCAGAGCCTACCAAATTATTTACATTGATTGGTCCTTTTTACAGCATGAATGAGTTTGTGCCTTTGAATGGATCTCTGAAGTCTGAAGTCTGTATCACCTTTTTCACATTTATAGCATCTTTTCACAGTATGAATTTTTCAGGTACTAGAAGGGAAGTGTGAGATTCAAAAGCTTGTCTACATTGTTTACAATTTTAGGACTTTCACCAGTATGAGTTCTCACATGAAATTGAAGTAAGGACAAATAAATGAAGGACTTATGAAATTGTATATATTAATAGTGTTTTACACCTGCATGAACCTTTTTAAATTTCTGAAAGGAAATATGAGGTTTAAAGGCTTTAGCAAAGTGCTTACATTCATGGGATTTTTCCACCAGTATGAGATTTTCATACATTTGATATAAAAATTAATAAACAGAGGACTTACTATATTATTTACATTCATTGGGCTTTTATAGCACAAATTTATGGCTCTAAAAGGAACTTTAACATTTGGAAGCTTTGTCATAGTGTTCAAATTTATAGGGTTTTCCCACCATGTATGGTTTTCATGTACTCAAAGGGAGCGATGAGATCTAAAGGCTTTATAAAGTGTTATTCTTGGGGCTGGAGAGATGGCTCAGCAGTTAAGAGCACCAACTGCTCTTGCAGAGGACCTGGGTTTGGATTCCCAGCACCCACATGGTGGGTAAGAACCATCTTTAACTCCAGTTCCAGGGGAATCCAATGCCCTCTTCTGACCTCCATGGCATTGCACGACATGGGTGCACCAACCTACATGCAGACAGTACACTCACATACATAATAAATAAATAAATAAATAAATAAATAAATAAATAAATAAATAAATAAAATTTTTAAAGTGTTATCCTGTTTTGTTTTTCTGCCACTGTAAATACTACAATGACTTTGGAATATTGAATCCATAACACTGTTTCCCTTCATAGGGCTTTGTTCCAACATATGAGCTTTCATTGTACATAAGGGAAATAGATTTAAAATCTTCACTACTTTGTTCACATTTATATCATTCTTTTACAATGAGTTGTTCTACACATTGAAAAAGATCCTAGAAATCTGAAAGCTTTGCACATTATTTACATCATATAATTTTTCTGGTGTATGAATTCTTTTTTAAAAAACACTTAAATCGGGGCTGGAGAGATAGCCTAGTGGTTAAGAGCACCGACTGCTCTTACAGAGGACCCGGGTTCGATCCCCAGCACCCACATGGCGGCTAAGAACCGTCTGAAACTCCAATTCCAGGAGAACTCCAGTTCCAGGGGAATCCGACACCCTCTTCTGACCTCCGTGGCATTGCATGACACGGGTGCACAGACATACATGCAGACAGTACACTCATACACATACAAAAATAAATAAAATTAAAAAAAAAACATTTAAAAATGTTTTGTTCATTATTTTATTTTATGTATATAAGGGTTTTACCTACATATTTGTAAGTGCACCTGTGTTATGTAATTCCCACAGAGGTCAGAAGAGGGCACCAGATCCCCTGGAACTGATGTTACAGCCAGTTGTTAGCTATCATGTGGGTGCTGGGAATCGAACCTGGGTCCCTTGTAAGATCAGGAAGTGTTCTTAGCCACAGAGCCTTCTCTCCAACCTCAGGTATGAATTCTTTTATGTAAACGAGTGGGTGCCTGATAGCTGAAGGCTTTCCCACATGAATACTTTTGTGGGTTTATTTCCAACCATTCGAAGTACAGAAGCAAAAACAAAGAACCATATTATTTACCGGCTTATGGATTTTTCCTAGAATGAACGCTTTCATGTGTTTTAAGTAAATGAGTAGAAAAGAAGACTTTATGATATTATGTATAAACACGTTTTTATTCCCCAGTATGACATTTTAATGCATTTTAATAAGTATAAGTGAAAGGCTTAAATATTGTTTACATTCATGAGTTTTTTCCCCAGTATGGGTTATTTGATGTTTTTGACTGGAAATGCTAATTTTGAAGGCTTTACCACATTGGTTACAACATACAGTCTGTCCCTAGTATGAGATCTTTCATGCTTTTTAAGTGGTAAAGATAAATAAAAGACTTACCACATTGTCTTCATTCATAAGGCTTTTCCCCATGTATTAGTCACTTTTCTGTTGCTGTGATAAAACCACCATGAGCAAGGGAACTTATAAAAGGAAGAGTTTATTTGAGCTTATGATTGACGATTCCAGGGAATCAGAGTCCATTGTGGCCGGAAGCATGGTGGCCGGGGCTGGAGCAGCAAGCTGAGGGTCACATCTCACAATGAGCACAGGAAGCAGAGAGAGACACACTGAAGACTGCAAGGCTTGTTAAACTCACTAAACCTGCCCCCAGTGACATACTTCCTCCAGCATGGCCACACTTTTTTTTTATTGGTGATTTGTGCATTTCATACATCATTTTCCAATTCAGATCAGGCATATTTCCCTTTCCCTTCCCCCCTACCCCCACCCCATCCCAGATCATGCATTTTGCCATAACTGTCCTGCATCTTTCTCTCAGTTTTTTTTTTCATTTTTTAGCTATAAGCGATAATCCATGAATACAAGCATCCTTCATATAAAACCAATTTGCAGGCTGTTGTGCCCAAACCCCCACAGCCCCACCATCCAGCAGGGGGTGAGGGGTTGTATGTTCAATCAAGTTGATCAAATGAGTGTCCAGACTACATTGCTGTAGTTTCACCATTCACCCCAATCGCAGCCCTTACATTCTACCATGCCCCCTCTTCCGCAAATTGTTCCCTAGGCTTAGGAAAGGGGCACAGGTGGATGAGAAGCAAAACAGTCCACTCTCTCTGGAGCTGTTGTCTTGGACTCTGGTCAATTCTGGCTGTTTCCTTTCATGGGCTGACAGTTTGTCCAGGAATAACCTTTCAATCCTACTAATGAAGCACAAGCAATTAGATATATAGGTATTTTAATTTATTTATTTATTTTTTGCATGTGTAATGAACTGTACTGTTGCATGCAGGTCTGTGCACCCATGTCGTGCAACTTCCCGCGGGGGGTTCAGAAGAGGGTCTCGGATTTTCCCCTGGAAACTGGAGAGTTCTCCTGGAATTGGAGTTACAGACGGTTCTTACGGCTGCCATGGGGTGCTGGGGATCGAACCGGGTCCTCTTGCCAGAGCGTCGTATCGGTCGTACTCTTAACCGCTTATAGGGTTCTAGGCTATCTCTCCAGCCCCCGATATATTAGGTATTTTAAACAGCACTAATAGTTATGGTAGGTTCTTTGGTATAGACACATATGTTTGGATGGTGATATGTTATACATGAATTACATTTTTTCCGTTAAATATATATGACCGGGTCTTACTGTTGGCCACACTTTCTAAGACCTACAGGAACACCCCTTATGAGTATGCTTGTCTTTAACAGGGAAAATGGCGATTTCTGCCAAAACTTCACCCACACAGCTTACAAAAAATAAGTTGTTTCTCTACATTATGAGTTATTTTGTTTTGAAGGGAATTGAAACTTCTCAATGCTTTACCACATTGGTTACAAGAATAGGGTTTTTCCCTAGTATAGATTCATCAATGCTGAATGAGATTAGAACTCTGAAAAGAACTTCACATAACTCATGGTTTGAGGAGGATCTCTAAAAATTATATAATAAATAAAAATAAAAAAAAAAAAAAAAGAAATGAAAGGAGAAATGAAAGACTAACACATAGTTTACATTCATATAGTTTTTCTCCACTATTTATTCTTTCATGTACTTGAAGACCACTGAAAGTTCTGAAGGCTTCGCTCAACATTTCTTTACATTCATAGGGTTTTTCTCCATGATGGATTCTTTCATGACTTTGAAGTAGTGTAAATACTATACTATATATATATATATATATATATATGGACTTATCACATTGTTTACACTTATAGTGTTTTTTGTATTAATTCTCCTCATTATTTTCAATGAAAGTGGAAGAAATCCATTCTTTATGAAAGTCTTTACATTTGTGACAGATTTCTACACTGAGTCCTTTCATACATGCAAAATGAAGAGGGACAAAGAGTTTCCCACATTCCTTCTGTAGTTGAAGCTACATGTTGGTTCAGCTCTATAAATATCTGATCCCCAGGACGTCTCAAACATTGTTAGGTGCCTACACTGGCACACAGAGGCTATCCTGATATTTTTATAAAGTGCTGAATCCCTAGAGGTCAGTTTTATGTATGATAGTAGATCATTTACCCTGGGTTCCATCCATCATGAAAAGGTCAATAATTCTCCTCAAAGAAATAGATGATTCTTTCATTCAAAACTATATATCAAGTGTATACTATGTACCATAATACATGTAGGTTTTTAGGATGCATTAGTAAACCAAAACACTTAATTTGTTGCTTTTAAGAAACTGTGTAGAGGTTGCCCAGTTGCTCAGATGGGTTTCTGGCACACAGGCTTGTGGTGGCCCACCCCAGCATCCACCGCCCAATGCTAGGACCATAGAGAGGAATTGTGTGCATGGATAGAAGGACAGCCAGTGGTGTGCACACTCATTGCCCAGTTTCCCAGGTGGGTTTCTGGCAAACAGGCTTGTAGCAGCCCACCCCAGGAACCTTCCACCCAATGCTAGAAGCGTAGAGAGGAAACGTGTGCATGGATAGGACAGCCAGTGGTGCACACATTCAATGCCCAGGGCCAAAGAGTAAACACCCCCCTGCCACCACTCAAGCTACTGGTACTGTGCTGGAAAGTATAAACTGCTGGTGCTGTGGTTTACTGTGGTTGGGAGGATCCAGCAGTGTCAGTGATTCGAGGCTGCATACCCCAAACTGGCAATGATATTGATCAGATATTCAACAGAATAATACAAGAAAATTTCCCAAAACTGGAAAAAGACAAACCCATACAAATACAAGAAGCACATAGAACACCAAATAGACAAGACCAGAAAAGAAATTCCCCATGCCATCTCATAGTTAAAACACTAGATGCTCAAAACAAGGACAAAATACTGAAAGACATTCGAGAAAAACAAGATACATATAAGGGGAAACCTATCAGAATCACACCTTACTTCTCAGTGCAAACTATGAAAGCCAGAAGAACATGGACCAAAGTATTCCCAGTCCTAAACAACTTTAGATAGCAACCAAGATTACTATACCCAGCAAAAATGTCAATCATAGTTGAAGAAGAAAGAAAAATGTTTCATGACATAAACAAAATGAAAGAACACATGTCAAAAAAAAACACTTCAGAAAATACTTGAAGCAATTCAAAGAACAGAGGAAAGGAGCAACTATCCTTAAGCAAACCAAGAGAGAAATTAACAAAAGCATAACAGAGTAAATAAATACCTAGACCAAGAATGCAAATGAAAAATAAGTTGAAAGGAAACAACACACATCTTGCAATAATAACCTTAAATATTAATGTTCTAAACTCACCAATCAAAAGATATAGACTGGAAGAATGGATCAGGAAACAAAATCCATCTATATGCTGCCTACAAGAAACCCACCTAACCCTCAAGGACAGACATCACCTTAGAGTGAAATGATGGAAAAAATATTCCAAACAAATGGTACCAAAAAGCAAGCAGGGGTGGCTATTCTAATATCAGGCAAAATAGACCTCATAGTTAAATTAATCAGAAAAGACAAAGAGGGCCATCATATCCTTATCAATGGAACAATTAACCAGGAAGATTTCACAGTCTTAATGTTTATGCATCAAACTCTGGTGCACCAAACTTTATAAACACAATCCTTCAGGACATCAAGACACAGATTGATCCCAGCATGCTAATACTGGGGGACTTCAATAACCCGCTAAACCCCCTGGAAAGGTCAACTGGACAAAAAAAAATAAACAGAGAGACATCAGAACTGAACAATACAATACACCAAATGGACCTCACAGTTATATACAGAATATTTCACCCAAACACCAGAGAATATACTTACTACTCAGAGCCCCACGGAACATTCTCCAAAATCAACCACATACTGGGACACAAAAGAGATGTCAACAAATACAAAAGGCTTGAAATTATTCCATGCATTCTTTCAGACCACAGTGCAATAAAGCTCAATATTAACACCAGAGTAAGTCCTAATAACTATAAAAACACATGGAGATTAAACAATACAATCTTGAACAATGAGTGGGTCAGGGAAGAAATAAAGAATGAAATAAAAACATTCCTGGAACTAAATTAAAATGACAATACCACACAACAAAACCTGTGGGATACATTAAAGTCAGTCCTAAGAGGGAAATTTATAGCCCTAAGGGCCCACATTAGAAAAAGAACAAATAAACGATCTAACACTGCAGGAAAAAAAAAAAAAAACCACTTGAGAGACAACAAGAAATGAACCCTAAACCCAACAGACAGGAAGAAATAACAAAAATCAGAGTATAAATCAATAAAATAGAAACAAAAAAATACAAAAAGTCAATTAATCCAAAAGCTGTTTCTTTGAAAATATAAACAAAATAGACAGAAATCTACCCATTTAACCAAAACAAAGAGCAACTCCAAATCAAAAGAATTCATGATGAAAGGGGAAACATCACAACAAATAAAGAAAAGATCCAGACAATCATACAAGAATACTTCAAAAACTTATACTCTGCTAAATTTGAAAACCTAAGAGAAATGGATGAATATCTGAAATCCTGGGATTCGCCAAAGCTTAACTAAGAAGAGATTGACAGCTTAAACAGACCCATAATACTTGAGGAAATTGAAGATGTAATAAAAAGCCTCCCAACTAAAAAAAGCCCAGGCCCAGATGCTTTCACAACAGAATTCTGTAAAACATTTAAAGAGATCTTACAACAATTACTACTCAAACTTTTCAGAAGGAAACAGAGGGAAATATCCCAAACTCCTTCTATGAAGCCAGCATCACTCTAATACCAAAACCAGGCAAAGACACAAAAAAGAAAGAAAACTATAGACCCATATCATTCATGAGCACAGATGCAAAAATTCTCAACAAAATACTTGCAAATCACATACAGACCCACATCAAAAAGATCATCCATCACGACCAGGTTGGATTCTTATCAGAGATGCAAGGATGGTTCAATACACATAAATCAATAAATATCATAAAACACATAAATGGACTGAAAGACAAAAACCACATGATCATCTCAATTGATGCGGAAAAAGCTTTCAGCAAAATCCAGCATCCCTTCATCCTTAAAGTTCTAGAGGGAATTGGACTGGAGGATCATTCCTCAATGTAATAAAAGCCATATACAAGAAACCCACAGCCAACATCATCCTAAATGGAGAAAAGTTGGAAGCATTCCCCTTAAAGGCAGGAACACAGCAAGGTTGTCCGCTATCACCACTCCTCTTCAATACAGTGTTTGAAATGCTTGCTAGGGCAATAAGGTGAGAAAGCAAAATTAAAGGAGTACTAAATTGAAATGAGGAAGTAAAACTAGCCCTTTTTGCATATGATATGATAGTTTACCTAAGGGATGCTAAAAACTCCACCAGAAAACTCTTAAAAATGATTTAAAGTTTCAGTACAGTGGCAGGATACAAAATAAACCTAGAAAAATCAGTAGCCTTACTTTACACTAATAATAAGCAACTGGAGAAGGAATATAAGGAGACCTTCCCAATCACGATAGCCTCAAAAAAAAATAAATAAATAAAATAAAATACCTAGGAATAAACCTAACCAAAGACCTCTATAAGAAAAATTTTAAAACCCTGAAGAAGGAGATTGAAGATGACATCAAAAGATGGAAAGACCTCCCATCCTCATGGATTGGAAAAATTAATAAAGTAAAAATGTCCATTCTACACAAATTAATATAGAGATTCAATGCAATCCCAATCAAAATCCCCATGAGCTTTTTCACAGACTTGAAAAAAAATCCTTAAATTCATATGGAAAAACAAAAGACCCCAAATAGCTAAAGCAACCCTGAGTGAAAAGTGCAATACTGAGGGGATTACATTACCAGACGTCAAGCTATATTACAGGGCTATCGTCATAAACAGCCTGGTACTGGCAAAAAAACAGAACCATTGGACCACAACCATTAACCAATGGATCAAACTTGAGCTCATATAACTTTAGCCACCTCATATTTGACAAAGGGGCCAAAAAAGCTCAATGGAGGAAAGATAGCATCTTCAGCAAATGGTGTTGGCAAAACTGGATCACCATTTGTAGAAGAACAAAATTAAACCCCTACCTCTCACCCTATACAAAAATCAACTCCAAGTGCATCAAAGATCTCAACCTGAAACCTGAAACCCTGAAGGTGATAGAAGAAAAAGTCGGCAGCAACCTACAAGACATAGGCATAGGAAAAGACTTTCTAAATCAAACAGCAACAGCACAGGAAATAAGAACAACAGCTGACAAGTGGGACCTCAAAAGTTTCCGTACAGCTAAGGAAACAATCAAGAAGTGAAGATAAAACCCACAGAGTGGAAGGAAACCTTTACTACTGACACATCTGACAGAGCATTAACATCCAGAATATATAAACTACTTAAAAAAAAAAAGAAGAAAACAAATGACCTACTCAAAAGATGGAGTAAAGAGATGAACAGAGACTTCACCAGAAAGGAAGTAAAGATTGCTGAGAAACATCCTAAAAAGTGTTCAACATCATTAAAAATTAAGGAAATGCCAATTAAAACCACACTAAGGTATCATCTCACTCCAATAAGACTGGCCAAGATCAAGAAAACAAAAGACACCAAATGCTGGAGAAGTTGTGGGGAAAGGAGAACACTTATCCACTGCTGGTAGGAATGTAAACTGGTACAACCACTGTGGAAAGCAGTGTGGAGAACCCTTAAAAAACTCAAAATGACCCTACCACCTGACCCAGCCATACTATTCCTGGGTGTATACCCACAAGACGCAACCTACCACAAAGATACATGCACAGCTATGTTTATTGCAGCTCTCTTTACAATAGCAAAGAGCTGGAACCAACCCAAATGCCCCTCAAATGATGACTGGATAACAAAAATGTGGTACATCTACACAATGGAGTTCTATGCAGTGGTAAAGAAAGATGACATCATGAGCTTTGCTGGTAAATGGATGGAACTTGAAGCCATTATGCTAAATGAAGTAACACAGCCCCAGAAAAAAAAAAAAGGCAAATGGCTTCCCTCATTTGTGGATGCTAACATCAAATCTCCAATTGGCAGACAACTTAATTATTATATTTCATTGTATCTTAAAGCAACTGTGCTATTCCAATGTGAATTTCTTAATGGGCTGTAGAATTGTCCTACCACTGTATTCACACATTGTAATTGCCATATATGGATGGAAGATTCATATTCTAAAAATAAAGAATGTAAAGTTACACTTCTTTTTATGTGCATGCAACTTTACTGTTAAAATGTGAATCTCTGAATGTGTTTTGGAATTAACCTATAGTTTACTTTCAGAATTGTAATTTTCATTTTATGTGTGAAATGTATGCATATTTTGGAATAATATACAATTAAAGGGAACAAAAAAAGAGACAGAAAAACCTATTCAAAGAACTGACCAAAACAGTAAACTTGTGCATCGAAAAGGTTATAAAAGACTGAGAAAAAGATGCAAGACAGGACTTAACATGTATGACAGAATCCATGAGCTCTGGAGGGGGGCCGCGGATGTAAGGTGTGGGCATGGATGGGGGAATGAGTCTAAATTTGATTAAGAAATGTATGAAATGCACTCAATAAAAATTAACTTTAAAAAAAACAAAAAAGAAACTGTGTAGAAAGGTGGTATAAAATAACTATAGCAAATAAGCATATTTTATAGTGTGTTTGGAAGGGAGAACTACTATGCAGAAATAAAGCAAAGGGGATAATGTCTCAGTCGATGCTTCCTCATGATTTGTCTTTCCTTTGCCTTTCTCTCCTAAAAACATTTTCATTTTTCTTTTTCCTCTTCTTTCATCTCCTCTTCTCTCTCCTTTCCCCATTTGCTCATTGAAGACATCAGGCCCTTTGACCCTGCGCTATTTCTACACTCCCCATTTTTCTGACTATGATCCAATATTCATCTCTAGGCATAGGGTGCTCATGGACTAATGTTGGTAATGATTTCTAGAATTTTTCAATGAAGAGACCTAGGAATGCATATATTTTAAAAGGTAGAATTTACTATGAGATTATATTAGTATTTTCAATTCAAATTTATATTTGCATAATTACTTTTAATTTTATGTTATTTATTTTCTCCATTGTTCAAAGTTTTGTCCCAAATGGCATCAATATAATTACTATTTGCTTTAGGAAGCTCAGGTTAGATACAGCCCACACCTGAAGCTGTCTTGGCAGTTTTGTAAATGCAGAAGATTTTTAAACAATTTTTCTCTCAGAGGCAGTCAAGAGCAATGGGAATAGCCTATATTGTTCTGGGGGTCTCTTGGATGTGCCTGACCAACAATACAAAGGTAAGTTTCCCATGCCTGGCACTGGGAATTTTGTTAAATACCCTTTGGCTCTTGTGAGGAGCATTATCACCCTGAGTGGCATATGTGATTTAAAATGTGTCTGTGTGTGTGTGTGTGTGTGTACAAATATATATAATGTTTATATTGTTTATAAATTAGTGTTTCACTATGGCTTTTTCAAACATCTTTAGTGTTATGTTTCTATTTCCTCTCCCTTCCTTTCTCTCTCTACAGTTAAAGTCCACACTTCTTAGGATCTATGTCTTACTATCCTCCTCTCAAGAGCTCCTTCTATCTCCCTACCCTCATGGAGGGTTTTTACTTTCCTGGTTTCTGCAGGTACTTCATGTGATATACACAAATCTAAAGGTTCAGAAATAGGATCCACAAATAAAACAGGACAAGTGCCATTTGGTCTTGGCTATATCAATCAATGTAATATTTTCTATTTCCATCCAATTCTCTGTTAATTTAATAATTTCATTGTTCTATTTCCATCCAATTCTCTGTTAATTTCATAATTTCATTGTTCTTTACAGTTGAATAGAATTTCATTATGTAGATGTACCACATTTTCATTATCCATTCATCAGTTTAAGGATATTTATGTTGTTTCCATTTTCTAATCTACTGTGAAATAGCATAAATAAACATGGCTGTACAAGTATCTCTGTAGAAGGATGAGCCCTTTGTGTATAGGCCAAGGAGTGGTATAACCAGATCATATGGTAGATTTATTTTTAGTTATTAGAAAAGTCTCCATACTGATTTCCAGAGAGGTTGCATCACTTTCCAGTACCAACAGTGAATGAGGGCTCCGCTTTCCTGCATCCTCACCACCATATGTTGCCACGTATTTTCTTGATCTTAGCAACTGTAACTGGGGTGAGATAAAATTTCAAGGTAGTTTTAATTTTCATTTCCCTGATTGTTAAGAAGATTGAGCACTTAAGAAATTTATTAGCCACTTTTTAAAATTACTTCTTTGGAGAACTCTCTGTTAAGATGCATAACTCCTTTCTAATTTGGGTCATTTATTTTCTTAATACTTTGTTTCTTTGTGTGCCTTCATATATTCTAAATATTAATGCTCTATCAGATATATAGTTGGCAAAGATAGTCTCCATGGGTTTCCTCCTCACTGAATATTTCCTTTGCTTGTTAGGTTGATAGGCTCCCATTTAAAATTTGTTCCTGAGCAAATAGAGACCTATTCAGAAAGTCCTTCACTGGACCTGTATCTTATAGGTTACTTGGCTATGCTTGTTTTCAGCAGTTTCAGAGGTTCAGGTTTCACACTGAGGTTTTTGATCCATTTAGTGTTGATTTATGTGTAGGATAATAGATATGAGTCTAATGTCATTCTTCTCTGCATAGAGATATATTTTCCCAGCACAATTTGTTGAAGATGATGTCTTTCCACAAGTGTGTATTTGGGGTACCAGATAGCTGTAATTGTGTGCATCTTTGGTATTTGGGGTATCAGATAGCTATAATTATGTGCACTTTTGTTTGGTTCTTCTATTTTGTTCCATCAATCTGCACATCTGTTTTGGTGCCACTACAATGGTATTTTTAGTACTATAGGTCTTGAAATCTGACATGGTTATCCTATCATTGTTATTTTTGCTCAGGATTACATTAGTTATCAGGAGGCTTTTATGTGTATTTTAGGGTTTTTTTTCTATTGCTGTGAAGAATGCACAGGAATGTTAATTGGGATTATTCTGAAAACATATATTGCTTTTGATAGGATGGTCCCCAAACCTGAAGGCTTGAAGGGACATGGAGGCCTCCTCCCTCATAGCACCAGAAGGTTCTGTGCAAGCTGCCGGGGGAGAAAAACAATCAATAGTCCTGGGAACTATAACATTGACCAGTCTGGCAAGAGATTCCCAATGGTGCAATAATAGAACTTTTGTCTTTTAGGGAACCAACAGCTGTCTAGCTGAACTTAAAGACCACTCGTTAGGAGGTTATTCATGACTGGTACTATAAATTTAGACCACAATCCATAACTGGAGAGGTCAAAGACCCAGGAGGAGAACATACTACTGCCATGTTTTGAAACCAATACTTTCTAACTGTATTATAAATATCCTTATATGCACAGGTAAATATAACTCTCACCACTCATCAAGGAGGCTTCTATTTGCAGCAAATGGAGACTATTGCAGGAATTTACAACTGTTCAAAATCCAGTAAATAAACGATGATGACATGCCCAACCCCAATTGGTACAACTACAATTCAATCCCTACAGGCTCAGGGAACAACATGTATGAAGGGATGGAAATATTGTAAGAACCACAGTACTAGGACATCTGACTAGGATAAAGTATCTTCTAATTGAGCCAAAGAAGCTGTACCCACCAAATACAATATCGTTGCCTAAAGAAGATCTGGATAATGATGGATAATGATGGCACCACTCAAGATTGCAGCACGGTGTTGGAAATTTTTTCACAGGACACCACCACTCAATCAAGTGCTGTCAAGTGCTGCTGAGAGATATAATCAGTTTTCTCTGGGGATTAGCTCCCTGATAGGCTGTCCAAAACAAGCAGTCAGCCCAGAATACATGTAAATCTGAGCAAAACTAAAGGGATGTAGTAGGTTGTGTATGTGTATGCGTGTCCCCATGTGTAGCTAAAATTCTTTCTAGGAGGTGCAAATGAGGTCTGGCCCCTCCGCCCTTGGGCCCTACAACAAATAAAGCTCCAGTTTTGCAGATTAGCATCTGGGAAACCGGTGAGTTTATTGGATTTACTTACAGAGCAATGGGTGAGAGCTTACTTAGAGGAGTTCAGATGCTTCTGTCCTAAAGCCACACTGGAAATTCTCCAGCCAGGCATGGATCATGACTTCCTCACACCCACACAAAATGGTGAGAGAGTATCTCCTCAGCTTCTTTAGTTCGTATAACTACCCCTTCTTTTGCAACTAGGGCCAACTGCTTGCTTGGGAGGGGTGGCTGACTCTCCCTGCCCCTCCTTTCTTACTAAGAGTAGCAATCAATAAGTTTAGCAAGAGGATACAGCCAAGCTTGGAAAGATAGTGTCTGTCCACAGTCTGTGTGTTGGAGGACAGTCTTTTTTTTTTATGTTTAGTCACATTTAATCAGGTCATTGCCAATACATACATTATTTTCCTTTATTTTTACATCAAGCCAATGTCTGTCATGCAGCCATCAAAAACCTTATAGTAAATTACACAGGTTTGTAGTCCCATTTAGATTCTAGCTTCTTGGAATCAGCAACTTTTCTGACTGCTTTCATGAAGTCTTCCTGAACTACAAAATCATGATCAGCACGAATTGCAAACATACCTGCTGCAGTACAAACATTTCTCAGGTCTGCTGCATTAAAGCCATCTGAAAGCTTAACAATTGCTTCATAATCTATTTCACCATGCTTTGTAATAGGACCTGCATGGATTTTCAGTATATCTAATCTTGCTCGTTCATTTGGTAAATCAATATGTATTTTTCTATCTAATCTTCCTGGACGTAGCAAAGCAGGATCCAGTGTATCTGGTCTGTTTGTAGCCATGATCATTTTAACTCTATGAAGAGTATCAAATCCATCCATTTGATTTAGCAACTCCATGAAAGTTCTCTGAATCTCTCTGTCAGCTAGGACAGTCTTATACAATGCTTTGCCCCTACCTCCAGCTCTTACATTCTTTCTGCCATCCTCTTTTGCAAGAGTCTCTGAGCCTTGGAGGGGGTAACATAGATGTAATGAAATCTTCTTCCCACTGAGCTGAGATATTGAACTCTTGGACATTTTTATTAGCTGTTTTAATATGTAGCTGTTGGTCTACCTTGATAGTATTCCTTCTACTATAAAAATACAAAAGGAGAAAGCAGAAAAAGAGAAAAAATCTGAATGGACATTGACTTTTGTAACAACCTCTGGGAATAAACGCAAATGTTTGGAAGGCATCTTAGGGCCAGCACATCCATCTAACCAAACAGTTTCAGTGGCTTCACTACTGGAGCCCATGCCTTACCCTGCCACTGGTGGTTTGCCTGGCTCTTAGAAGCAGATAGGTGTTCGTCACCAGAAATGAGCCTTAAATCCAGTTGGAAATTTATCACTAGTCACACCGCTATTACACCAACAGGCACATCTTTCTTGGGATGTTTATACTGTAGCCTTCAGGGTCCATCACTAAACAGAATTGTTGGGGACAATTCTCCCCAACGATCTACATAGTTGGTTCTGTCAGTGGGAAGGCCGGCCATCGGGCAGTGGGGAGTTTCCAGGTTGGGGCTAGCCTGAGTTCCCTTTTCCTGGGCTCACATCATGCAGTGTCTTTAGAAATAGAGTCTTACCATCTCTTCTGCCATGCAACATTAGTGGCAAGAGTCTTTATCATTTTGGGAGCCAACAAGTCATAGTGAGGCAACCCAATCAGACCACCGGAATTTTCATTGAACAACTGTACAGTTTATAGGAACTTCTGTTTAAATTTCATAAGATATCTTTCTTTATTATTTAGCATCTATATGCCTTGGCCTGTTCACTTTTCCCAATTGTCCTCGTGGATATCACTTGTGCCTTACATGGCAATAAATATCCCAAGAATTTCACAGCTGTACCTGGCCTTTGTACCCCTTATAAATATATCTTCCATCCTTGTTTCTCCACGTATAATTGAATATCTTTCAAATGGGTTTCTATATCTGTAAAACATAGGAAGTTAACATTGTGTCTTTTAAATCTTTTTCCAGAGGATGAACAAAACAATACATGGTCCTGAACCATCATCTCATAATAGTTGAGTTAAGCAATGAATGTCTATTGTCCTCTGTTCCAAGCAAGTGCCAGTTGATCACAGAAATTCAAAACTAATAAAATAAAAAATGAAATATAAACAAGATTTAGTACTGCATGGAAAGATCTCATCCACTTATATCAATTGTGTTCTCAACAGATCCATGTTGGGCATAATTGCATGGATGAGGCATTAAGTTATGGAGCTCTTTACTAACAGTGATTTTCCATGAGCATCCCGTACCCTGGAGCTCTTACATGGAACCTCATGGAGCCCCCCTGAATTCCCCATCCTTCATAACTCATTGGGGCTAACTCATGCTGTCCCACCCTACACATGACCAAGGAGAAATGGAGCCTCTTCTCTCCTCTGCTGCACCTGTTGATCCCCTGGGTTAGGTAGGCACTGGATCTACCTCGTGGCTGTAGCCACACTTGTTGTTTCTCCATTGACCATACCTTAATGTGTGGGAGACTCTGGCTGATCAAACTGTCTCCACTCCTAGCATAACCTTTTGGAAGAGGGAAATGTAACTTTAACCTGGAGAATAATTATCCACCTCTGGGACAGTTTTTATCTTCTGCACCCGTATTGTTTTATCGTGGATTCCTTCTGTTAACTGTATCTCACATCTCGGGCCTTCCAGAAGCTCTGTAGCACTGAAGTTGGCTTTTTGTCAACCTTTTTCATTAGGAACTTAGAATCAGCACAAATCTTGCCACACTTGCCTTTGAGAAACCCAAACATACTTCTTCCACTGCTTTGTCTTTTTCTTATCTCCTCTAGGATGCTCTATGATTGTATGAACACGGTTTACATGCTGGTTTAAACCACTTAGATTTTCCAAAGCCTCTACTACTTCATAAAGATGCTGTCCCACTATGAGACTCAGTAAAGCCACTAAAGGTCCATAGCAATCTTGAAGTCCCTGCTGAATCAAGTTTTCCTTAAATCTCTGGTGAACACAGTCATATCTGGCCCCGTGAACTGAGCATCATACAGTGCTTTCCTCCTACTTAGCTCCTTCAGTAGTGCCTGTCCCTCCTCTATTGTCCTCCAGCACCTTATATTAAAAGGGACCTACACTGGTCATGACCAAGCATCTCTAATGGCTCATAGGAGCTAATTCATTAGGGACTGATTCCCCCTGTACTGCCTCAGGTTATGCAGCCTGTGTCTCAAGGAGGGTAGGTGGTTATGTTGCTCGGGTTTTCTGCTTCCAAAGCCCTTATCCTAAGTCCATTTACTCCCATGCCCCACAGCCTCAAAAGCCAGGTGGTGAGGGGTTCCTTCATTGCTTGTTGGAAAGTCTTTTCTAGTTCAGTGCAGCATAGTCTCCTGTTACCTTCGTCTTTCATGACAGACCATTGTTACGGCCTCCATCAGCATGCTGAGCCATGTATTTTTAGCTTTCTTTGTATTAAAGGTCAGACCTCAGCATCTTCAGTTATTTCTAGGACTCTCTCTTCCCAGTTAGTGTAAGGATTAAGAGTTAGTGCTAGGGTTGGGTTTAGATTAGGGTTAATGTTGTTGCTATAATTTTGTTCAGGGTTTGTTTTGGCATTAGGCTTAGCATTAGTGTTAGAAATATGATAGACTTAAGAATAGCATTGGGGCTGGAGAGATGGCCTAGTGGTTAAGAGCACCGACTGCTCTTCAAGAGGACCCAGTTTCGATCCCCAGCACCTACATGGTGGCTGAGAACCATCTTTAACTCCAGTTTCCAGGGAATCTGACACCCTCTTCTGACCTCCGCGGCATTGCACAACATGGGTGCACCAACCTACATGCAGACAGTTCACTCAAACACATAAAAACATAAATAAGTTTTTTTTTAAAGAATAATTAGGGTTAGAAATTAGAGATATTATGAGTGTCATTGTTAGGTTTAAGATTAAGACTAGGGTTAAGTTTTCATTTATGGTAAAGTTTTCATTTATCGATTTATGGTTAGTGTTTGTCTCAAAAGTACCAGAAAAAAAAAAGGTTGCAGAATAAATACTGTGTTAGATTTAAGGTTATATTTAGAGCTATGGCCAGCCTTGAGATTATGATTGAGTTATATTTGGAGTTTATGATTAACATTAAGCTTATGGTTAGTATTAGGGTTTGATTTGGTGTTAGGGTTAATGGTAGAGATTAGGTTAGGTTAGGATTATGATTGGGGTTTATAATTAAGTTCAATGATTAGAGTTGGTGTTAACATTAGGGATTCAGTTATGGTAATATTTCAATTAGCATTATGTTTGTGAACAAGGTTAATTTTATGTTTTGATTTGGGGATAAGGCTAGCTTTAGGGGTTTTTTGTTTTGTTTTGTTTTAGTCAGCATCACTTCCTAGAATCACTCCTTTAAAGAAGATCAGCTTGGGCTGGAGAGATGGCCTAGCGATTAAGAGTGCCGACCACTCTTATAGAGGACCTGGGTTCGATCCCCAGCACCCACATGGCGGCCGAGAACCATCTGAAACTCCAATTCCAGGAGAACTCCAGTTCCAGGGGAATCTGACACCCTCTTCTGACTTCCGCAGCATTGCACGACACGGGTGCACAAACTTGCGTGCAGACAGTACATTAGTACACATACAGAAATAAATAAAATTAATAAAAAAAAATTAAAGATCAGCTCTTCCTTATGCAGTAGATATCAGATGCCCGATATTTCTTCAACTAAGATTGGTGCCTGCTGCCCTTTTCCAGAGTTCTGTGCTGGGTTTTGGTCTGCTTGAGTCTTTATGGGTCTCGTATATGATGCCACAATTGCAGTAAGTTCATATGAGCAAGGTCAAGAGAGGGGGGACCATAGGAGAAAGGTACTTTCAAGGGTGAAATGGGGAAAATGGGGGTACCGAACAGGGGAGGGAGGAGGGAAAGGTAGACATGGAGAAAGATAAGAGAGACAAATAATGCCTAGCTGGAATAAATAACGAAAGTGTATTCACGAACCTACCAAAAATTACACATACAATGTCTCTACATGAGTCCATGAGTATTGCTGAAGGCTATATAGTAAGAAACAGGATCCAGAAAGGAGAAACCTCCCTTCAAGTTGTTGGCCAGGATAGTCCAAGAGACTCCCAAAATTACACAAGGTGTTGCCACATGTAGCCTGGACTGTCCTCTGAAAAACTGACCTTGGACATCAAATGCCTTCCCACACTTAGTGGCACCCACATGCCCTGGATTATACTGTGGACCTCCAAGGGAAAAAGAGGAGCCAGGGGAATCCGCTACCACTCCAAATCAGCAGGTCATGTTGGCCTTGGTTGTATAAGGGGAAGAAGCTAAGGTGCATAAACAAAGATGGCCATGAGACAGGTCTCTCCCTCCATTGCCATCTTGGACAGAGGTCATGGGGTCCTTGCCAGGACAAGGACCTCCTGTGTGGCCACGAGGGAAGGGGGACACAACAATACTGTAAGTAACCCTTCACCTAGTCATTCTTTAAGAAAGCCCAATTAAACTCACTAGAATTTTCCAAGCTGTGTTTTGGGGAGTCTGTACCTCACTTTGCCTTTGGACTGTGGGAGGAGGAGGCAAGACACTGGATGAGCACATCCCAGAAGGAAATTTAGCAGCAGCAGCCATTGATTGCCTCCTAGCACTTGAAGGTAAGACCCTATTGCTGAAGAAAAGACATGCTTCAGACACAGGACTTTAAATAATGAAGTTGGAAGTGAGGTGGAAGCTGCCTACCTGAAGGCTAGTTCTCCTATTTTTGAAGAATACTATGCAAGCTGCTAAGGGAGAACATGTGTGAATGGTCCAACTCCAGCTTTGAGGCTAATAATTACAAAAATGTCAGCACAGCAAACTATATCCATGCATTTTTATCTTGGGTGTAATCAACAGCTACCTAATTGGACCTAAAGTCCATTCAATGGGAGGGAACTCATGTGTGGTTATATAAACATAGCCAAATATACATGACTAGAGAGGTCATCGACTTAGATAGAGGATCATTGTGATATAGTAAGTAGACATTGGAATGACACAGTGTTAAGAACACTGGACCATTTTCATGAGACAGGGTAGCATATTGATGGGACAGTGAATCATTAGGATGCACCAAGAGAGCATTGTGTTGAGACAGTTGAGGATTGTGATGTGAAGGTGGACCATTGTGATATGATACTGTGCCATGGTCATGCAATAATAATGCATTGTAATGAGATTATGATTATGATGGGACAGTGGTCTATTTAGATGAGACAGTGGCACATTGTGACATGAGAATTCACAATTGTGATGAAAAAATGGAGCATTTTAAGGGGAGTATTGCCATTGGATATTGAACAATTTGATGCAAAATGGAGAATTATGATGAGACAAGTGAACACTTTGAAGGGATAGAGGCCCATTGTGATATAACAATGGAGCACTGTGATGAGACAGTAAAGCATTGTGATGCAAGTGTGGACCACTCTGATGGGAGAGTGGTAAATCAGGGTAATGCAACTATGGAGCAAGATTCCCAGACAGGATAGCATTGTAATGCAACTATGGAGCAAGATTTCCAGACAGAGTAGCATTGTAGTAGACCCTGGTGAGGCAAAAGTGGAGCACTGTGGTGTAACAACAGATCATTGCAATGTTTGTGTACCGTTGTGATTTGACAGTAAACAATAGTGGCACAACAGTGGTGCATAGTGAATGGACTGTGGACCATTGTATAAGAACAATAGAGCACTGTATGAGACACTGGAGTATTGTGAAGGGACAGTGGATCATCATGTTGAGTTACAGTTTGTGTTGGGATAGAGGACAACTGTAATGCAACCATGAAGCATTTTGATAGGAATTTGGGCCACTGTAGTGCAACAAAGGAGAATTTTGATAGGAGTTTGATCAGCTTTGATGCAAAAATGGAGCATTATGATAGGATGGAAGACAATCCTTTGTTGACAATGAAATGTTAAGGACAGCAAATCATTTTGCTATAACAATGGAGCATTGTGATGAGACAGTGGAGCAATGTAATGTGACACTTGACTATAGTGATGCAACTGTTGAACTATAGGGATGCAGCAGTGGAGAATTATTTTGCAACAGTGGACCATTGTGCAGGGAGACTTATACTTTACATTGGGAGAGAAGAGCACCGTGATGCAATAATCATGCATTGTCATAGGAGAGGAGTCCATCATTTGTTAATAATTGAGTATTGTTAAGGACAGTCAATCATTTTGATAAAACAATGGAGCATTGTGAAGACACAGAGCAGCAATGTAATGTGACAGTGGACTATCAAAATACATCTATGGATCACTGTGATAGGACACTGGATGCCTGTGCATCTACAATGGAGCTTGTGAAGCAACAGTGGAGGGTTGTGTAGGGAGAGTGGACCATTGTTGGGCATCAATGGAGCACTGCTATGAGAAAGGAAAGTCTTATTATGGAACAGAGGACCACTGGGGTGAGACAGTAGAGCATTGTGCTGGGACAGTGGACCTTTCAGATACAATAATGGAGCATTATTATGAGAAAATCCACCATGAGGCTGAAGAGATGGCTCAGGTGTTAAGACCTCTTGCAGAGTACCTGGGTTTGATTCCTGGCACCCATATGGTAGCTAACAACTGTTCATAACTCCAGCCTTCCAATGCCCTGGTTTGACCTCCATAACCATTGCATGACACTGATACACTTACATATATGCAGGAAATACACTCATACACATAAAATAAATATATGAAAAAACCCAAATAGTATGCTCCCATTAAACACCACCAGTTTTATAGAAGAGTTCTATAAGAAGAAGCCCCTAGACATAACTGAGGACACAGAATGTAAAAAAATAAGTCATAAACATGATTAAAGACTTCAACAAATTCAAAGAAAGCACACAAAAGCAAATTGAAGAAATAAAAGAAGACAGGGATAAACTTTTACAAAATACATAGAAATATTGAAGAAAACTAAAAAAAAAAAAAAAACTCGGGCAAAAATGAAGAAGGAAGTGAAACTCTCAATAAGACAATTTGAAATGACAGGAGAAAGCCTCACCAAAGGAATAAACAAAATGGAAACCATAATATAAAGACTGGATAACAAACTTGAAGAACAATACAGGGGAGATAACTATACCAGATTTCAAACTATATTACAGAGCTATACTCATAAAAACATCATGGTACTAGCACAAAAATAGACCTATAGATTAATGGAACATAATTGAAGACCCGAACTTGAGTGCATGCAATTTCAGCCACCTGATACCCGACAAAGGTGCCAAGAACAGTCACTGGAGGAAGGATAACATCTTCAGCAGTGGTCCTGGCAAAACTGTTGACAGAAGTCAACTCCAAATGGATCAAGGACTTCAATGTGAAACCTGAAACTGCAAATGCTAACCTACAAGATATAGGTGTAGGATAGGACTTTCTAAATCAGACATTAGTTGCTCAGGAATTAAGGTCAATAATCAACAAGTAGGACCTCATTAAACTAAAAGACTTCTGCACAGCAAAAGAAACAATCAAAGAAGTGAAGAGAAAACAAACACACAGAGTGGGAGAAAATCTTCACCAGTGACACATCTGACAGAGGTTTAACATTCAGAGTATACAAAGAACTCAAAAAATAAAAATCAAGAAAACAAGTGACCCATTTAAAAGATGGGCTAACAATCTCTACACAGAATTTTCCAAAGAAGAAATGAAAATGGCTAAAAAATTCTTTAAAGGTGTTCATCATCATCATTAGTAATTAGGGAAATGCAAACTGAAACCATTTAAAGATTGTATCTTACCCCAGTCAGACTGACTAAGATCAAGAGAACAAATAATGACTAATGCTGGCGAGGTTGTGGGGAAAAGAGAACACTCATTCACTGCTTGTCTGACTATGAGCTCATTCAACCCCTATGGGAAGCAGTGTGGAGAGTTTAAAAAATTAAAACATGAATTTACCATTTGACCTGGTTTATAACACTTCTTGGCATATAGTCAAAGGACTCATCCTATTGCAGAGATAGTTGTATATACATGTTTATTGATGCTATTTTCATAATCTCTAACAGATGGAAGCAACCTAAGTGCCCCTCCACTGACGAGTGGATAATGAAAATGTGGTACATAGAGTTCTACTCAGCAGTGAAGAAAGATGACATAATGAAATTTTCAGGTAAATGGATAGAACTAGAATCTGTTATGCTAACTGAAGTAACACAGATTCAGAAATGCAAATACTGGACCAAAAACAAAAAAAAAAAGCCGGGTGTGGTGGCACACACCTTTAATCCTAGCACTTGGGAGGCAGAGGCAAGTGGATCTTTGTGAGTTCAAGGCCAGCCTGGTCTACAGAGTGAGTTCCAGGTCAGCTGGGGCTACAGGGAGACCCTGTCTTGAAAAGACCAAAAAAAAAAGAAAAAAAAAAGAAATGCAAATACTGTATATTTTCCTTCATATGTGGATCCTAGCATAAATCTTTACATCTGAGTATGTATATATCCAGATGTAAATGCAGAAAACAAGAAAAAGAAAGGAACCAGGGTGATAAAGGGAAAGAAGTGATCTGAGAGAGAAGAAGAGTAGGAGACAGGTGTTAATATTGGATAAATGGATAAAATGAGGGTGTTTAAACAGGAAAAGAGGGGAAGAGTTTACAAGGTAATTTGGGGATAAAGGGAAAGAAGGAGCTGAAGAGAGATGGGACCATTGGAGATTGGAATTATTAAGGGAGAGATGGGGAAAACTGAAACACTTTAAACAACAAGGGAAGTTATGGAGGGAGTGTTAGGGAAAGAGAATAGAGACCAATATTGCTGTGCTGGTGTAGAAAACCTGAGCAAATCATATTAGCCTAGCAATCTAATGACAAATTACACATGAGTTCATGTGCATAGCTGAAGGCTACATAACAAAAAATGGTGTCAGACAGGAGAAATCTTCCTATGAGTTGTTGGGTAGGGGATTTCAAAATCACACAGGTTATTGCCATAGCCCTTGATTGCCTCCCGGAACTTGAAGGTTAGACCAAAGTCAGGACATACTTTGGATCCCAGTTTTGGAGCAACCGAGCTGGAACTGACTTGGAAGCCACTTCCTCTGAAGGCTGGCTCTCAAAGCTTGGGAGAGTACTACACAACCTCCTAAGAGAGGACAGCAAGCAACAGTCCATCACAAGATTTAAGACCAAATATCCACATTAATGATGGGCACAGCATATGTCATTGGTGCCACAGTGGCACTTTTATTTGGGGTCAATCAACATCTAACTAATTGGAGCTAAAGCCCACTCAATGGTAGGAAACTTATGCACATGGATGGAAAACTCATGGATCTTAGAGAAATCCCCAAGGCTCAGACTAATGTAACTTCTTAGAAAAATGCAAAATATGTATCTTTCTATTCACAGATGAATATTCCCATCACCACTCATCCAAGAAGCTTCTTTTGCACCAGATGAAGACTATTACAGAATTCCACAAGTGGTCACACACAGACATTGTCTGTGAATTTTACAATCTGAACAGCACATCTATAATCCAACCTCTACACCTATAGAGGGCCAGGAACACAAAAGCGTGTAAATAGTCAACCCATTGCGATTTAGGAGTCTGTAGAATGTGGGTTCTTGGACAGACTACTGTATTCAGTTTCACTTATCCAGGGCCCAGTTACCATTGCAGAAGAGGGTGTGGAAAGATTGTAAGAGCCAGGGAGGTGATGCAAGACCATATGGAAACAGAGTCCAACAAGCTCCTGAGACCCTGCTCATATGAGCCTACAGCAATGGTGTCAGCATACATAAGACCCACACAAACTCAAGTAAACAAAAACCTAGCTAGGAATTGGGGAAACTGGCAGCAGCCACCAATCTTAGCTGAAGAAGTATTGGCAGCTGCTTACTGTAGCCAGATGAAGAGCTGGTCTTCTTAAACTGGGGGACTTTACTGAGGCTGACTAGACCTCAGTGGATGAACTTACGTTGAGGGACATCTCGGGGCACGAATTTGGCAGAGAAGGCCCTAACATAAATGTAGAGTTTATGTGTTCAAGAGGGAGACTAGTGGGAGGGTGCCAGTCAGGAGGGGGCATAAAGGTGATTAAGACTGGTGGAAAGTTTCTGTACGAAATACACAAAAGTTCAATAAAACTAAATCCCTACCTCTCATCCTGTAGAAAAATCAACTCCAAATGGATCAAAGACCTCAACTGGACACCCAAAACTCTAAAAAAAGAATAGAAGAAAAGGTTGGCAGTAACCTACAAAACAGATGTAGGAAAAGACTTCCTAAATCAGACACCAGATGCACAAGAAATAAAGTCAACAACTGAGAAGTGGGACCTTATTAAACTCAAAGGCTTCTCTACAGTGAAAGAAACAATCAGGGCTGGAGAGATGGCCTGGCACTTAACAGCGCCGACTGCTCTTGCAGAGGACCCAGGTTCGATCCCCAGCACCCACATGTTAAAAACGGCTGAGAACCGTCTTTAACTCCAGTTCCAGGGGAATCCAACACCCTCTTCTGACCTCCGCAGCATTGCACAACACAGGTGCACAGACCTGCATGCAGACAGTACATTCATACACATAAAAAAATAATAAATAAATAAAATAAATAAAAAAGAAACAAAGAAGTGAAGAGAAAAACCACAGAGTGGGAGGAAACCTTCACCAGTGATATATCTGACAGAGCATTAACATCCAGAGGATATAAACTACTCAAAAAACAAAAGAACAAGAAAACAAATGACCCACTCAAAAGATGAAGTAAAGAGCTGAACAGAAACTTCACAAATAAGGAAGTAAAGATGGCTAAGAAACATCTTTAAAAGTGTTCAACATTGCTAATAATTAAGGAAAAGCAAATTAAAACCACTTTAAGATTTCATCTTATTCCAGTCACACTGACTAGGATCAAGAAAATAAAGGATACTAAATGCTGGAGAGATTGTAGGGAAAGGGGAACACTCATCCACTGCTGGTGGGAATGTAAATTTGTACAACCCCTGTGGAAAGCAGTATGGAGAACCCTTAAAAGACTCAAAATGAGCCTACCACCTGACCCAGTCATACCACTCCTGGGTATGACTCATCCTATCGCAGAGATACGTACACATCTATGTTTATTGCAGCTCTCTTCATAATAACAATGAGCTGGAAGCAACTCAACCAATTGAGTGGGTAAAGAAAATGTGATACATCTACACAATGGAATTCTATGCAGAGGTAAAGAAAGATGACATCATGAATTTTGCAGATAAATGGATGGAACTAGAAGCCATTATGCTAAGTGAAGTAGCACAGTCCCAGAAAAACAATTTATCATATCCCTCATTTGTGGATCCTAGTACCATATCCCTATTTGTAAGGCAAACTGAATAATTATTTTTGGTGGTGGTGGTGGTGGTGGTGGTTATTTTTTTGCTTTTTTGGTAAATATAATACTTGGTGTTACTCATCAACTTACTATATAGGGTAGGAATGTAAAATAATTTTTCTTTACCTGCATACAACTCTACTGGCAAAATGTGACTCTCTAAACATAAAAAAAAAATTGAAAAAATAAAAATAATACATTAAAAAATACCTGGAACCATTGTATGGTAACAATGGAGCATTATGATGAGCGAGAGGAACACCGTGTTGTAAAAATGAAGCATTATGATTTGACAAAGTGTCATGATTAGACAATGGAATATTTCAATGTAAAAAAATTGTACATTGTGATGAGACATGGAGCATTCACATGAAACAATGGTGGACTGTGATGTAACACTGGGAATTGTGATGACCAAATGGAGCATGTGATAGGACAGTGGAATTCTATAGTAACAATGGAGGATTTTGGAGAAATAATATAGTATTGCAGTGGGACAGGGGTACATTGAGATCAGACACCGTATACTTGTGATGTAACCATGTGCCCTGGTGGCTAGAAAGAGGATCATTGGGATGTTAAAAAGGAGCGTTTGGGTTCAATAAGGAAACACCATGATGGGATAGTGGTCCATTGTATTTCAACATCAGAAAATTGCGATAGGACGGGACCACTTCTAGGTAACAGTAGAGTATTGTGATATAATGGTGAATCATTATGATGGAGCAATTTATAACCATGATGGGATGGGAAACATTTTGATGAGCTAGTGGAACACTGCGCTGAGACAGTAGAGCACTGTGATAGAAACTGGACCATTGTGATGTGAAAATGAGGCACTGAGATGAGTCAGGGAGGCGTCTGAAGTGACAGAAGACCACAGTGATGCAAAAATGGAGCATTGCAATGAGATTTGGGTGTGCTGAGATGAAAGAGTGGACCACTGTGGTGTAAAATGGCACCTGTGGAAGGACACAGGGTCACGGACATCTAAAAATGCAGTATTGTGATAGGACAGTGGTCACTGGGCTGAAACATTGGAACACTCTTATGAGAAAAATTGAATATGAGCATTGTGATGGGATGGTGGAACACTGTGATGCAAAAAAAGGAGTAGTGTTATAGGACATTGGATGATTGGGATATGAAAATGGAGTAATTTAATAGGAGAATGGACAGGATACAACAGTGGTGCATTTGGATGAAACAGGTGACCATTGTAATGGGACACTGAACCCACTGGGATGAAAAGATGGGAGATGGACCACTGTTATTCAAGAATGCAGCATTGTGACAGTGGAATATTGTCATGCAACAATGGAGCATTGTGACATGGAATGGAAGACAATGGAACATTTGTTGAAACAGTGGACCATTGTGATGTAAGATTGAACATTATGATGAAACAATGCAGCATTTTGATGAGATAGTGGACCATTTTGAAGAGGAAAAAAAGCTCCATTGTGATGGAACAAGGGAGTACAGTGGACCAGGGTTGTTCAACAATGGAGCACTGTGATAGCATAGGGGATCAGTGTCATGTAAAGGGTACTGTGAAAAACAATGGACCATTGTGTCACAAAAGTAAAACATTGTGATGACAGAGTGGAAAAATGTAATGAGACAGTGGACCAATTAATGTACCGATGGAACACATGTGTTAGGACCAGGACTACTGTTAGGTAATAACTGAGCATTGTGAGAAGCCAGTGTAGCATTCTGATGAGACAGTGGAGCATTGTTTCAGGACAGTTAACTTTTCTGATTAGACAATAGAGCAAAATGATATAATAATAATAATGTGGAAACCATGTAGCATGGTGATTAGACAGGAGTATTTTCAACTAGCAATGGTTCCTTGTGGTGAGACAAGGGAGCACTGCGATGGGTCAGTGGACTATTGTCATGAGAGGGTGGGGCTTTATTATAGAACAGTGGACCACTGTGATGCAACAACGGAACACTGGGCTCCACAGTGAAGCATGTGGTGGCACAGCAGACCAGTGTGTTATGAAAATGAAACACACATGGTGGCAAGGCTGTGGCACCCACCCTGTGGGATGCACTCAATGTGCATCTCAGACTGTTTTGGTAGAAAGGGTAATAGGTCGTACCACCTGGCTCCAGCAGACTGCCTGGTGTCAGCAGTGCTCCCTGCCCCTTCCTTGTACCGCTGAGCTCAGCGTGTCCTCAGTGTGCCAGGCTAGCAGATGACCTTGCCTGGTGCCCAGCCAGCCTCGTCCTAACCTCTATGTCCTCACCCTCAGCCTGTCCTGTGTTGTCTTTCTCGGTGGCCGCCTGGGCAGAGATGACAAGAGTAGCCCAGGACTGCCTCAGTCTACGATTTCTTTTGGTGGAATCTAGGCAAACATGAGGACGGTTCATATTCTTACATCAGTTTTTAGATAGAAATGTGAAGTACAAGTAAGAAGTAGAGGTGAATATGAAGGAGTTTTTAAAACTTACAGTCCTGGGCTGGAGAAATGGCCTAGCGGTTAAGAGCGCCGACCGCTCTTACAGAGGACCCGGGTTCGATCCCCAGCACCCACATGGCGGCCGAGAGCCGTCTGAAACTCCAATTCCAGGAGAACTCCAGTTCCAGGGGAATCCAAGACCCTCTTCTGACCTCCGCGGCATTGCACGACACGGGTGCACAAACCTGCATGCAGACAGTACATTGATACACATACAGAAATAAATAAAATTAAAAAAAAAAAAACTTACAGTCCTAAGTGTGATTTGGTGCTCGATGCTGCACATGAGAAAAGAACGGAATCCAGGTCAGCCCAAACGTGAAGAAATAATGGAGAGGATTTTATTCAGATGTTCAGATTTTGTTGTGCTACAGTTTAAAGACAACGATTCCAGGTATGCAGGAAGAGATGTGTTCATTAATTCTGCAATCAGTGCTCAAGTGAATTGGGAACCCAAGGAGAAAGACTGAGGGGCAGATGAACCCACAGCCAGTGAGGAACTGGAAAGGTATAGCTAATGGATGAGATCCTAATGATATGTTTGGATGGAATGAAGAAAATTAAGATGCAGATTCTATATATGATGTAGTTTCTCTTCATATACAATGTACTTACCAAGGGATAGGTCACGGCTGCTTTCAGGCAACTGTGTTCTTACCATGTAAATCCCTTAACAGGCTCTAGAATTAACCCACCACTTATTTTTAGACTTTGTAATCTTGATATTATGGGTGGAGGATATGTAGGCATATTCCAGAGTAATATAAATTTAAAAAGAAAAAATGTGAATACTAAATATGTTATGGAAATGACAGTTTGTGTACAGATGATATAAGTTTAGTATAGGTGTGACATATATATGCATATGTTGAAGCAATTCAGATTGGAGGGAACAACAACATCAGAGGAACTGGGACAGGAACTGACTGAAAGAGTAAAATTCCCCCCAAGAACAATAATCCTCTGCTTTGGAAAACTCTGAAAAGAATCAGAAAAAGATACAGGGCAGGAATTGCAGGGTGTATGAACTAGGGTAGGGTGGGGTGGGGGGCATGGTAGGGGAGACAGGTCTAGATTGGAATGAGAAACAATGTATGAAATGCACAAATCTTCAATAAAAGTGTTTAAAAAAAAAGAAACGGGTGGTGCACGCCTTTAATCCTAGCACTTGGGAGACTCAAAAGGAAAAAAAAAAAAAAAAAAAAAGAAACGGATAGGTCAGAAGATTTTTTAAAACAGGAAGCAAGGGCAACCCAGTTAGGAGAAGAAATTGAATCGAGCGTGCTCAGTACAAGCTTGGGTGGTCCTGGAGAGTGAGCAAGCTGTAAAGAAAGTGCACAACCGTTCAGAGAAACCGCAGCAAGCAGCAGGGCACAGTGCAAACACCAGGGAAAGAAAATCTATTCCTCCCGGACAAAGAAAGAGGATTCATACCCTGGGGAAGCAGGAGACAGAATTCGCCACCTGCGAGCCAGCCTGGATCAGGCTCCTTGAGATTAAGATCCACTTCTCACACCTCAGATGTCAGCCTGTACCCTGGTTCAGACCAATGGGTAATTAATGGAGGTGTTCATAGCCTTGCCCACCTTCTCACTCCATCAGGTCCCAACTCTTCCACCTCCAACAGCTGCCGGACAGGCCTGCCATCCCGACCCCATGTCGTCCCCTGCTCGTGGTTCTCCAGCTCCTATCTCTACTGTGCCTAAACACATCGCTTCAGAAGGTGCTCCAAGGATGTCTCCAAAAGCCCAGCAACACCCTTGGAATCAGAATTTCTGCTGGTAGAGGTTCCGTGCCCAGTGGCCTAGAATTTGTATCATGCAGCCCCGAGTGAAGCGGTCACTCTGCCAGTGGCAAGAACTGTCCTGCAGGGAGGACACGGTCATCAGTGGTCAGTGGGTTCCAAGATTGTCTCCAAGAACTCAAAGACTCAGGTCTCCCAGGCAGAACAGGATTGGAGACACTCCTAGCAAGCCGGTGCTTGCCTGTCCCCAAGCCACCATCTTCCTGCTGAAGCTGCTGCTATGCGCGTTCTGCTTCATCTCCTGCCCCTGGCAGCCGGCATCCAACAGAGCTGTGACCCCATCCACTGAGGCTAACGATTCCGGGCTTCAAGATCAGAGGCAGAACTGTCCTTCAGGGGTTAAAGGAACAGTAAGCACAAGACTGGGCCTGAGGTCACATCTCAAGGGGTGAAGAATTCCAGCCCAGCCTGTAAACAAGAGAAAGATGACAAAGAAGAAAAGAAAGGCGTGGTTGAGCAAGTTAGGAAGTCACCTTTGAATCCCAATGCAAAGGAGTTCAAACCTTATTCTTTTTCTCAGCCAAAGCATTCCACTGCTCCAACTTCACCTGGCCTCAAACTCAACCTAGCGGGTCTATGGTTGGTCATCAACAACCAACTCCAGCTTAGAATCAACCTGTTTGTTTTGCACCAAGTATGATGTATCCAGTCCCAGTGAACCCAGAGATGCAACCTTTATGCCCAGTACCCTTGAAGGCCTTGCAGTGAACCAAACCAAGGCATATAGAGCAGTACCAAATATGTCCCAACTACAAGACCAACATCCTCAGAGCACGCACATACTCTCCACCCTCCGCTCTCCCCACGAGACAGAAACAAAGCCAGCAGGTGGAAGCACTCTGCATCCAGTCCTGCTAAGCTCCATCAGCATCAGGCCACCCAGGCTCTTCATCTGGCCAGTCCACACCAGCAGTCAGCCATTTACCAAACCCCACCCTCCACGACACCTACCTCCATTACACGATCTTTACCATCTATTCTTCTCACGTTTAACTGGTGTATACCAACCCGCCCCATGTACCTCAGTACAAGCTCACCACCAACAGCAATTGTAAGGTTGCCCTGGAGGAACTGAAAAGCCAAATCCTCTTGTCCCTTCTACTGCATCTACAACCTGGAAGCACAGACGACTAGAACTTCATTTATTTTTGTCTCTAAAAAGCTATGTTGATTTCTTGTAACATCCCATAGGAATACTTGCAGTGGAAGAGTCTTTGGAGGAAGTCCAAGCATTTAGGAACTTGCGGGCTGTTCCACAATTCCATATGCTGAGTCAGTCCCACAATTACCCCAGCTTTGCTTGCTGAAACTGGAAGTTATTTATATTTTAATCATGAGCATATCAGCTAGCAAAAGAAGTAACTTGCTGCTATTATCACTTTGAAAAAAAATCAAGTCTCATAATGGCCATCTACTGAACTTGACAGGTTCAGTTAATTCTTACCATCAAACTAATGGGTCATTATATGTCGTTTGACAAAGTCATCACTGTCTAACATGGTTCAGCTTTTAAGTTAAGGGAAAACTTTTACTTTGTAAATAATATAAAATAAAAACTAAAATTAACAAATATAAAAAGTTTTAAAAACTGAAAAAGTGGAACATTGTAATGAGATAATGAAGTTCAATGAACCATTGTGATATAATAATTGCCCATTGTGTTGAGGATTGTATATCACTGTGATGAGACAGAAGAGCAGTGAGCTAGGACAGTGGACCTTCTCATGCAACAATGGAGCATTGTGATACGACAGTGGATCTTTATGGTTGAACAGTGAAGAATTGTTGTTGAATTGTGTGTGATTAGGATGTAACAATGGACCATTGACATGAGACAGGGAAGAATTATGATGAGACAGGGACCATGGTGATGGAAGAATAGAACATCATGTTGAGTCAGTGAAACAGTGTGATGAGACAGTTAACCATTATTAGGACACATTAGAACACTGCAATGAGACAGTGGAATATGCTGATGAGGCCACTAAAGCAATACAGCAAAATATTGGTCTCCTGAGACAAGCAAGACTCCTCCATCAGTATCAGCTACATCTCAACTGTCTGGAGATACTGTGCAACAGTGGCAGCCATGTGTGTGTGTGTGTATATATATATATATATATATATATATATATATATCCCAAATCTAATTGGCTATTAGCTCTCTCCTTGGAAGAATAACTCACAGCAGATGCCACAAGCTTATATCCTCTATTGGTTACAAGATGTTATAAGCCACAATAAGAACTTCTCACCCTTCATAGAGAAACCACAGTTTGTGGATTAGCATACCATCCAAACATCTGTGTCTATGCTCACAGCTTAGCTTGCCATAATAATTAGTACTGCTTAAATGCCTGTACATCCAGTTGCTTGTGCTTTGTTAGTATGACTAAAAAGGTATCACTGGATAAGCTGTCAACCCATGAACAGACTAGAGTCCAAAATGACATCTCCAGAGAAAATAGACTGTTTTGCTTCTCACCCACTTGTGCCCCTTTCCCAAAGCCTATGGAACAAATTGCAGAAGAGGAGGCATGGTAGAATGTAAGGGCTGTGGAAAGATTGGGGTGAATTGTGAGACTACAGCAATATAGACTGGACTCCTAATTGATCAACATACCTGTGCATACAAGCATCTCCAACTGGACTATGGGAACCTTGGGTTGTTCAAAATTTGGACATAGATACTTGCAAATTGGTTTTACATGAATGTTACTTACATTCGTTGCTTATGCTTAATAATTTGGCTCACTTCAAAAAAAATGCACCAATTACCTAATTGTACGGCAAACTGAATAACATCAATGTTATCTGAAAACAACTGTGCTATTATGTTGTAGAATCCCTTAAAAATAAACAAATAAAAAAGGAAAAAAAAATAAAGCACTCTTATTTCACAGAGGAGAATCATGATGAGACATCAGCTCCCTGTGATGCAACATTGGCTATTGTTGTTCGCCAGGGGTCCATTGGGATGCAAAATGGAACAATACATAAAAGAATGGAGCTTTCTGGGTCTGGAGAGATGGTTCAGTGGTTAAGAGCACTAGCTACTCCTGCAGAGGACCCAGATTCAATTCCCAGCTCCCTCACGGTGGCTAAAGACCATCCATAACTCCAGTTCCAGGGGCTCAAATGCCCTCTTCTGACCTCCGTAGGCATTGCACAACACAGGTGCAGTTGCATACATTCAGGCAGTACATTTTTTATACATAAAAATAATATAATTTTTTAATTTAAAAGAATTAAAAAAGAGAATGGAGAATTCTCATAATACAATGGGCCATTGTGATGCAGAAATAGAGCTTTGTGATGAAAGAGTGTAGCATTGTGATGGGACAATGGACCACTGGGATATAACAATGGAGTGCTGAGATGAATAGTGGAGAATTCTGTAAGACAATGGACCACTGTGCTTAAAGCTGGAGAGAGAGGAGCATCCTGAAACAATTGATTATTGTGCCTGGACAACGAGTCATCTGGATGAAAAGAGGAGCCTTGTTTTGAAGGAGAATTTTTTTTTTTTTTTTTGGTCTTTTTGAGACAGGGTCTCCTGTAGCTCCCGGCTGTCCTGGAACTCACTTTGTAGACCAGGCTGGCCTTGAACTCACAAAGATCCGCCTGCCTCTGCCTCCTGAGTGCTAGGATTAAATGGGTGCGCCACCATGCCTGGCAGGGAGCCTTGCTTTGAGACAAGTGGGTATTGTGTTAGACCTGTGGAGCACTGAGATACAACAAAGCAGCAGTGGAAAGGATACAGGATCATTGGCATGAAACAATGCAGTATTGGGATAGGGCAGTGACTCATTGAGATGCAGCAATGGAGCTTGGTGATGAGACAGTGGGGCATTATTTTAGCACAGTAGACCACTAAATGCTGTGATG
Source organism: Rhizomys pruinosus (assembly GCA_009823505.1). Lineage (NCBI taxonomy): Eukaryota > Metazoa > Chordata > Mammalia > Rodentia > Spalacidae > Rhizomys > Rhizomys pruinosus. The sequence continues at coordinate 909,016 of VZQC01003736.1, read as the reverse complement.
ACATGGTAGAACACTGTGATGACACAGTAGACCACTGTGATGACATGGTAGGCCACTGTGATGGCACGGTAGAAAACTGTGATGACATGGTAGAACACTGTGGTGACACAGTAGACCACTGTGATGACATGGTAGAACACTGTGGTGACACGGTAGAACACTGTGGTGACACGGTAGAACACTGTGGTGGCACGGTAGACCACTGTGATGGCACGGTAGAACACTGTGGTGGCACGGTAGACCACTGTGATGGCACGGTAGAACACTGTGGTGGCACGGTAGACCACTGTGATGGCACGGTAGAACACTGTGGTGGCACGGTAGACCACTGTGATGGCACGGTAGAACACTGTGGTGACACGGTAGAACACTGTGGTGGCACGGTAGACCACTGCGATGGCACAGTAGAACACTGTGGTGGCACGGTAGACCACTGTGATGGCACGATAGAACACTGTGGTGACACGGTAGAACACTGTGATGACACGGTAGAACACTGTGGTGACACAGTAGCCCACTGTGACAAGTAGAACACTGTGGTGACATGGTAGACCACTGTGATGACACGGTAGAACACTGTGGTGACACGGTAGAACACTGTGGTGACACGGTAGAACACTGTGATGGCATGGTAGAACACTGTGGTGGCATGGTAGACCACTGTGGTGACACGGTAGAACACTGTGATGACTTGGTAGAACACTGTGATGGCACGGTAGAACACTGTGGTGGCACAGTAGAACACTCTGGTGACATGGTAGAACACTCTGGTGACACGGTAGAACACTGTGGTGGCATGGTAGACCACTGTGATGATACGGTAGAACACTGTGGTGGCACGGTAGACCACTGTGATGACATGGTAGAACACTGTGATGGCATGGTAGAACACTGTGGTGGCACGGTAGACACACTGGTGACACGGTAGAACACTGTGGTGGCACGGTAGAACACTGTGGTGACATGGTAGAACACTGTGGGGGCACGGTAGAGCACTGTGATGGCATGGTAGAACACTGTGGTGGCACGGTAGACACACTGTGATGACACGATAGACCACTGTGATGGCACGGTAGACTACTGTGATGGCACGGTAGAACACTGTGATGGCACGGTAGACCACTGTGATGGCACGGTAGAACACTGTGATGGCACAGTAGACCACTGTGATGGCACGGTAGACCACTGTGATGGCACAGTAGAACACTGTGATGGCACAGTAGAACATTATTCTGAGATAGCAAGCATTGTGATGGGACTTTGAACCATTGCAATGCACCAATGGAGAATTACAATGAGACAATGGAGCACTGACATGGGATAATGGAGAGCTTTTATGCATCAGTGCACCATTGTGATATGACAGCTGACCATTGTGATGAGGGGCTGGATCATTGTGGTGTGACAATGGACCATTGGGATGAGACAGTGAAACACAAAAAATGGACCATTGTAATGAAACATTTTACCATATGATGGGTCAGGGTACCGTTGTTGTATAACAGTGGAGCACTGTTATAGGGCATTGGATCACTGGGATGGATAAATGGAGAATTTTCTTCTTAAGACTTGAGAATTTTCGTCTTAAGACAGTGGACTATTTTGATGAGACAAGGAAGCACTGTGGTGGTACAGTGAACTACTGAACTGCAAAAATGGAGCATTTTGATGAGACAGGGAACAATGAGATGGGATAGTGGACCACTGTGATATAACAATGAAGAATTGTTATAGGAAGTTGGACCACAGTTATGCAACAATGGAGAATTGTTTTAGGACCCAGGTCAATTTGTAGGAAACAATGGACAGTTGTACTAGGACACTGGACCACTATGATACAAAAACGGAACATTGTGATGTTCAGTGAGAACTATCATGGGAAAATGATCCAACAATATTGATGGGGGGTGGGTGGCACTGTTCTAGGACAGTGCACCATTGTGATGCAACATGAGAAGTTTGAGAAGATGAATGGGAGCATTGCTATTATGCATTGGACCATTAACATATAACAAAGGAGACATTAAGATGAAGGACTGTTGTGATATAACAATGAAACATTGTGATGAGGTAGTTGAGCATTGTGAAGAGAGATTAGACCACAGTTAAGCAACAATGCAACTCAGCAATGAGACTGGAGTCCACCGAGATGGGAAAATGGACCATTGTGAGGAGAGACGCAATCACTGTGATTGGACAGTGGACCACTGTGATTCAATAATGAAACATGGTGAGCCAGTGGGGCATTGTTGTAGGATAGTGGACCATAGGGAAGCGTTTATGAAGAACTGTGAGAAGGCAATTAAACACTGTGAAAGGACAGTAGACTATTGTGAAATGATATTGGATCACTGTGGAATGGGATAAGGCACTATTGTAATGTAAATGGACCATTGTGATAAGATTCTAAACTGTTGTGATACAACAATGGAGAACTACGATTGGATATTAGACATTGTAATGTCACTAGGGCAAATTATTATAAGACATTTACCACTGTGCTGGACAGCTTTACTGTCAACTTGGCAGACTTGGGTTGAGGGAACCTCATTTTCTGAATTGCTACCATTGGACTGGCCTTTGGCCATGTCTATGTTCTTGATTTCTGAGTGATGTGGAAGGACCCAGCCTGCTATGGGTGATGCCATCCCTAGGCAGGTTTTTCTGTATTGTATAAGAAAGCAGGCTGAGCATGGGCCAGAGGAGCAAGACAGTAAGTAGCAGTCCTCCATGGCCTGTGCTTCAGCTCCTGCCTCCAGGTTCCTGAATTCCTACCTTGGGCTCCCTTGGTGACTCCCCAAGTTGGTATGAGTCAAAGTGTTTTGTCACAGCATTCAAAAACAAACTAGGAGCCAAGCGTGGTGGCACACGCCTTTAATCCTAGCACCTGGGAGGCAGAGGCAGACGGATCTCTGTGAGTTCAAGGCCAGCCTGGTCTAAGGAGTGAGTTCCTGGACAGCTGGGGCTACAGGGAGACCCTGTCTCTAAAACACACACACACACACACACACACACACTAAATAAATAAATAAATAAATAAATAAATAAATAAATAAATAAATAGCAAACTAGGACAACCACTGTGATACAATGATGGGGATATGTGCTGAGACAGGGGAACACTGTGGTGGGCTGTCACCCCACAGAATGTACTTGCACAGACCTAGGTATTGGTTGCTTTTCTTATGCCTGTGACAAAATCCTAACAAAGGCAACCTAAAGAAGGAAGCATTTGGTGTGGCTGGCTGCAGGAGATTGCAGTCCATCCTGGCAGGGAAGGCACGGAAGAAAGACTGGTTGGGAGGTTTTTTATTCCATTTTCAATTTCCTCAAGTGTTATGGGTCTGTTGATGCTGTCAATCTCTTCTTGGTTAAGCTTTATTGATTCCCAGGATTTCAGATATTCATCCATTTCTCTTTGGTTTTCAAATTTAGTTGAGTATAGGTTTTTGAAGTATTCCTGTATGATTTTCTGAATCTTTTCTTTGCCTATTGGGATGTTTTCATCACGAATTCTACAGATTTGGAGTTGCTCTTTTTTTCTTTTGGTTAACTAGGCTAGAGGTCTGTCTATCTGGTTTATCCTTTCAAAGAACCAGCTTTTGGATTCATTGATTCTTTGTATTGTTTTCTTTGTTTCTATTTCATTAATTTCTGCTCTGATTTTTGTGATTTCTTCCTGTCTGTTGGGTTTAGGGTTCATTTGTTGTTGTCTCTCAAGTGCTTTTAGCTGCAGTGTTAGATCATTTATTTGTTCCATTTCTTTTTTTTTAATGTGGGCACTTAGGGCTATAAATTTCCCTCTTAGGACTGCTTTTAAAGTATCCCACAGGTTTTGTTGTGTTTGTATTGTCTTTTTCATTTAGTTCTAGGAATACTTTTATGTCATTCTTTATTTCTTCCCTGACTCATTCATTATTCAGGAGTCTGTTGTTTAATCTCCATGTGTTCTTGTAGATAGTCAGGCTTATTCTGGTATTGATATTGAGTTTTATTGCAGTGTGGTCTGATAATATGCATGAAACTATTTCAACCCTTTTGTATATTTTTTGTTTCTTTTGTGTCCCAGTATGTGGTCGATTTCGGAGAATGTTCTGTGGGGTGCTGAGAAGAAAGTATATTCTCTGGTATTTAGGTGGAATATTTGTTTGATGTCTGTGAAATCCATTAGGTGTATTGTATTGCTAGTTCAGATGTTTCTCTGTTTATTCTTTGTCCAATTGACCTATCCAAAGGGTTCAGTGGGGTATTGAAGTCCCCCACAATTAGTGTGCTGGAATTCATGTGTACCTTGAGGTTCTGCAGAATTGTGTTTATAAAGTTCAGTGCACCAGAGTTTGGTGCATAAACATTTATAAGTGTGAAATATTCATGGTTGATTGTTCCTTTGATAAGGATCTAATGGCCTTCTTTGTCTCTTCTGATTAGTTTTACTCTGAAGTCTATTTTGTCTGATATTAGAATAGCAACTCTTGCTTACTTTTTGGTACCATTTGCTTAGAATATTTTTCCATCATTTCACTTTAAGTTGGTGTCTGTCCCTGAGGGTGAGATGGGTTTCTTGCATACAGATGGATTCTGTTTCTTTTTTTTTTTTTTTTTTTTGAGACAGTGTCTCTCTGTAGCCCCAGCTGTCCTGGAACTCACTCTGTAGACCAGGATGGCCTTGAACTCACAAAGATCTGCCTGCCTCTGCCTCCCAAGTGCTAGGATTAAAGGCGTGTGCCACCACGCCTGGCTGGATTCTGTTTCTTAATCCATCCTCCCAGTCTATGTCTTTTGATTGGGGAGTTTAGACAATGAATATTTAAGATTATTATTGATAGATGTGTGTTGTTTCCTTTCACCTTATTTTTTTGTTTGCATTCTTGATCTAGGTTTGTATTTACACTGTTATGCTTTTATTAGTTTGTCTCTTTAGTTGCTTGGGGATAGTTGTTCCTTTCCTCTGTCCTTTGAATTGCTTTGAGTATTTTCTGAAATGTTGACTTTTTGACATGTATTCTTTCATCTTGTTTATGTCATAGAATATTTTTCTTTCTCCTTCAACTATAATCAACATTTTTGCCAGGTATAGTACTGGGTTGCCATCTAAAGTCGTTTAGCACTGGGAATACTTTGGTCCACATTCTTCTGGCTTTCATGGTTTGCACTGAGAAGTCAGCTTTAATTCTGATTGGTTTTCCTCTTATATGTAACTTGTTTTCCTCTTGTGGCTTTCAGTATTTTGTCTTTGTTTTGAGCATCTAGCATTTCAACTATGATATGGTATAAGGAATTTCTTTTCTGGTCTTGTCTGTTTGGTGTTCTATGTGCTCCTTTTATTTGTATGGGTTTGTCATTTTTTCAGTTTGGGGAAATTTTCTTCAATCATTCTGTTGAAGATCTGATCAATCCTGTTGTCTGGGGATTCTTCTCCTTCCTCTATCCCTATGCTGCAGAGGTTTGGTCTTTTCATAGTGTCCCATATTTCCTGGTTGTTCCACTCGTGCTATTTTTTAATTTTTCATAATCTTTACTTGAGCATTCTAGTTGTTCCATGTTATCTTCCAGGTCTAATATTCTATTTTCTGCTTCATCCATTCTGCTTCTGAGTCTTTCTCCCATCCTTTCCTATTGATTACATGAGTGTTCAATTTCCTTTTTCATTTCATCCTGAGATTTCTTTAGTATTTCCACTTCCTTTTGGAGCTTGTCATTCTCTTCTTGTAGCTCCTTCTTTCACTGGTTGATTTTCTTTTTCATTTCAGTATGGGATCTTTTCAGTGTTTCCACTTCCTTCCAGACTTTGTCATTCTCTCCTTCTAGTTCTTTCTGGAGTTTGTCATTCTCTCCCTCTAGTTCTTTACAGAGTTTATCAATCTCACCCTCTACTTCCTTCCTGAGTTTTTCATTCTCACCTCTTAGTTCTCTGAGTTGTTCTTTATATACTTTGATTTCTTTGAATATGCCTATAATTGTGCTTCTCAGATCCATGTCCTGGGTTCCTTCCAGGGAGATCTCATTGTAGGGATCGTCTATAGGACTGGTAGAGTTTGATGTGGATTTATTAAGAGCTTTTCCCACGTTGTTGCTTTTCTGTTGTTGTTGTGTTTTTGGCATGTGGGTTTGTTTTGTTGCTTGTATTCTTGTGCTAATCTCAAGTGTTTATATGGAGGAATGGCTGGCTGAGGTATCAACCAGAGTGGCAGGTTTGCTCCCTCTTCTGTTACCTTCTGCGGGGGGGGGGGCTTTGATTTGGCCTATGTGCAGGCAATCTGGGTGCAGCCTCTGTGCTACTGATTGCATTGCCACTGGGTCACAGGGCTCACCTGCACCCCTGCAGGAGCCAAGGCATGGCCTGCTCCTGAACGCCAATGCACGCCATTCACTCTTCCCTTTCTATTCTAAAGATTCTCCAGAAACCACATAGGTAACAACCGGGTTGATTGGTTGCTGATCTCCCACCTGCTCACTCACTCAGCTTCCCATCAACCAGTTCCTCTAGGTTGGCTGTGCATCCTAGTGTCCTGGGACTGGAGTTGTGGCAGGTTCACTGTCTCTTCTACTGCCTTGTGCCCAGAGTCACTAACACTGCTCCCACTGGATCATTTGCACCACAGCTTGAGCATGGGGCGGGGGGTTTCTCCCTTGGCCTGCACGCTGGTACCCTGTGGTCCTGGTGTCTATCTGGCTAGCTCTGCCCATGCTGGTGAGCACACTGGTCAGTCCCCAGGTGGGGTCTTCCGAATGTGCCCATGTCTCTGCAAGATTCCATTTCTTAATGAATGGTCTCTATTTCTATTACTAAACATGTGACCGTGGTGAAAGTCTTTGTCCTGTGACCCAAGAACCTAGAACTTCAGCAGGGACCTATAGCAGTTGGTTCTAGATTGCTGGCTGTCAGAACAGGCTATTTTGAGCAGGTCTCAGCTCCTCCCTCCCTCTCTCTCCACAGAGCTCATTGGGATTCCCTACAGCATGGCAGCTGGTGCAATGTGTCCACTTCCCCAGAGCAGGAGATAGAAGCTGCCAGTCCCTTAAAGGCTGAGACCAGAGTCTAACAGTGTCACCTAAGAAGGATGAGCAGCTACACTTCCTGAGACAGAATCTAACAGTGTCACCTAAGTAGGCTGAGCAGCTACACTTCCTGCCAAGATTCATGGAAAGAATGTCTGGAAGAAGGCTTAAAGAAGTGTAGCTATCTTTCATCTTCCATACTCTAACTCTGCCCTGCATGTTTCAAGATTCTTACTAAAGCCAATGTGCAGAAGATGATCTCCAAGCGCCAAGCACCAAGTGAGATATCAATAATCAATATCACAATTCATCCTGGAAAGCCTTGGGAAACATCCACAGGGAAAGGGGGAGAAAGATTGTAAGAACCAGAGGTCTGGAGGGATCAGAGGGAAACAGTGTCTTCTGGACATGATAGGGCCATGCCACTCATGAACTCACAGCGACTGTGCTTACCTGCACATCATCATCCTAAATGGAGTAAAAAGGTGAACGTAGCTGTGTGCGTGCACCATTCACCTCTCTCCACTTCCTGACTGCAGATGTATTGTGACCATCCACTTCCGGCTCCATGACTGTCTCACCAAGATGGACTATGAGCCAAAATAAAACCCTTCCTTCCTTAAGCTGCTTCTGTTGGGTATTATCACAGCAACAGGTAACTAATACACCTGTGTTGGTTTTATCAAGAAAAAATGTCTCACTGTGAAGCCCAGGCCTCCAGCTCGGTCTTCCTGCCTTAGCCTACAAGGTCTGGGATTACAGAAATGCACCACCAAAATTTTCTGACTAACAAAGATGCCCAGTTTGTGAGTTCATGTTTTTTGCAGGCTTATGGAATAGCAGCTGAACTCAGACAGACAGACAAGGCTCAGCTGGGTAATGGGTAATGGAACTACGCAGCCACATGGATAGTGCATCCTGTTCTGCCCGATGTGAAAGGCACATCCCTCAGAGGTTCAGGTTTGGAGTCTCTGGACCACCAATTCTGACCTACCCCTGCTTTCTAGCACATGTTCTAGAACCTGCAGCTTTCTCCAATTCCTGGACCGTGGCTGGCTCCTTAGTAGCTTCTCAGGGTAAGGTGCAGTGTAAGAAAGAAAGTCCGTAGACACCACAGCCAACGCTCTGTGACTGTTTGGAAATGTTTTGGTGACCTCTAAAGTGCAGTTCTGTGGTGCTGTTACAAAACTGCCAGCTCATCACTGTAAGAAAATCTATAAGCAAGCTGGCCTGCGTGCTTCGTCAATGTGGTTCTGTGAGGCTGTCAGGAGCAGCTGCATGGCATCTTGTAATAATCCTGCTGAGTCCTTCAAGAGACACTGTTGAGGCCCCCAAGCTCCTTGTGCTGAAGAGAAGTGTGTGAGCGTGTGTGCCATGGCAAGGGAGTGGAAGTGAGAGGCAACTTGGTGACATCGGCCCTTTCCTTCTACTTTTCCCAGGATCCAGCTCATATGTCCCGGCTTGCACTGTGAGCATCTTTCCCTCCTGAGCCACCTCGTCAGCCTCATGCCTGACTTAAAAAAAGAAGTTAACATCTCCTAACCATTAGAGGATGTAAGCTTGTGGCATCAGCCGTGGGTTATTCCTCCAAGGAGAGAGCAAATAGCCAATTAGATTTGGGATAAACAGACATACGGCTGCCACTGCTGCACAGTATTTCCAGGCAGATGAGGTGTAGCTGGTACTGACGGAGGAGTCTTGCTTGACTCAAGGAGACCTATATTTGCTTTATTGGTTTAGTGGTCTTTGGTAACACTCTCTGGCATTCCAGAGACCATCTGTATACTTGCAAGTGCAGTCTCCATACATCTTTCCCATGTTTATATCAGGTCTTCAACAGCAGGGCCTTATCGCCTCTCTTCCTGCAGATATCCCAGTTTGGAGGCAAGGAGCCTTTACC
>VZQC01003736.1:860530-897591 GCA_009823505.1 Rhizomys pruinosus | reverse complement strand
ATACTTAACAGAAGAAAATGTAATTCAGGAATTAACATACCAAGACTGTATAAATATACATGGATGCCGAGAACCCACACAAACTGTATAAATACACACAGATGCCAAGAAGCCACACAGATTGTATAAATACACACAGATGCCAAGAACCCATACAAACTGTATAAATACACATGGATGCTGAGAAGCCACACAGATTGTATAAATACACACAGATGACAAAAACCCACACAGATTGTATAAATACACACAGATGCTGAGAACCCACACAGACTGTATAAATATACATGGATGCCGAGAACCCACACAAACTGTATAAATACACATGGATGCCGAGAAGCCACACAGATTGTATAAATACACAGGGATGCCAAGAACCCACACAGATTGTGTAAAAACACACAGATGCTGAGAACCCACACAAATTGTATGAATACACAGGGATGCTGAGAACCCACACAGATTGTATAAATACACAAGGATGCCAAGAACCTACACAGATTGTATAAATACACAGGGATGCTGAGAACCCACACAGATTGTATAGATACACACGGATGCTGACAACCCACACAGATTGTATAAATACACACAGATGCCAAGAACCTACACAGATTGTATAAATACACAAGGATGCCGAGAAGCCACACAGATTGTATAGATACATATGGATGCCGAGAAGCCACACAGATTGTATAAATATACAGGGATGCTGAGAACCCCCACAGATTGTATAAATACACAGGGATGCCGAGAAGCCACACAGATTGTATAAATACACATGGATGCTGAGAACCCACACAGATTGTATAAATACACATGGATGTTGAGAAGCCACATAGATTGTACAAATACACATGCATGCTGAGAACCCACACAGATTGTATAAATACACATGGATGCTGAGAAGCCAAACAGATTGTATAATACTCTTCTGTTGATATAATAAGACACTATGACCATGGCAACTTATAGAAGGAGAGTTTATTTTGCTTACAGTTCCAGAGGGATTAGAGTCCATAATGGTGTGGAGAGGGTGGCATGGCAGGAGGAGGTGGTCATAGCAGAAGGCTGAGCCATCTTGTCTCCAAGCAGGCCCAGGCAAGCAGACAGCAACTGGAAATCTGGTAGGGCGTAAGAACTCTTACCAGTGATGTGCTTCCTTCAGCATGGCCACACCCTCTACAACCTCCCAAAATAGTCCCACCACTGGAGACAAAATGTCCAAATACTTGGAGCCTATGAGCAACACTGTCCTCATCCAAGCCACCACACTCTACTCCCTGGCTCCTTCCCATAGGCTCATGACGTGACCATACAAATTGCGAAATGCATTTAGTCCCCCTTAAAGGTCCTCATAGCCTTTACCAGTGTCAACACTCTTCAAAGTCCAGCGTCCAATGTCTCTTTTGAGATTCAAGGCACTCTCTTAACTCTAAGCCACTGTAAAATGAAAACACGAGTTACATACTTCCAACAAGCAATGGAACCAAATACACTTTCTCATTCCAAAAGGAAGGAATGGGGCATAGCGAGGAAAGAGTGGGCTGAAACAGACCAAAAACCAGCAGGGCAAACACTAAATACAGTAGCTCCATGTCTGACTTCTGGGACTTTGCTTTCAGTGGGTTTAGATGGCTCGCCCCCTGCCCCAGCTTTGCTGCATGCAACATGTATTTGTTTCTTTAATGGACTGGAAACACTCCAAGAGAGATATGTTGTATGCAGCTCTCATCGGGAGATGTCTCAGAGCTCTAGGATCTCCAGCTTCTTGTGTTCTCCCCTGCCAACCAGGCTTCACTTTCATAGCTTCACACAGTGGCTTGTCAGGTCCGCCTGGCCTGGTGGCTCTCTGCAACTTCGGAGGAAAATCAATGACTCCTTTACTCTTGCATGCTTCATGTCTCTAAAGCCAGCATCATGCCAAGTTCAGCTGCCAGCCTGGGATGGACACTGGTCTCTTCCACCCCCGTCAGCAGCTTTTGTTCACGTGAGTTTTCTGGGAACGAGAACCCCTTGGGCTTTCCCTTTCACAGGTGGCAGTTTAGCTGGCTGTGGTCTTACCAGGAGGGTATCCCTTTCACTGTCCCAGTAGAAATCTAGAGGCCTCTCTTTAATGACTCAAATCTCCTTATCAAAGACAGCCTCTCCTTCAGAACATGCCTTGACTCCAATATTAAGCTTCCTAGTATTCCTTTTCAATCCAAACTGCACATTTTGCATTTCTTTCTGCCCCACTTGCTCATTTTCACTGTAGATTTGCATCGTACTCATGTCACACCACCATTAAGCTGCCTTGAAATTTCCTCCACCAAATAAATTAGTCCATTACTTTTAAACTTAGCCTCGGGTCCGTTCTTAAGCTGTTGGCAGAGAAGGCAGCCAGATGCTGTGTCAAAACATTCCATTTGCTAATTAGGTCTTTATTTCCCTCTGGAACTACTTCCAGGTTCCTACTAGAATGGCCCATTAATCTCTGCTTATAGCATTCAACTGCTTTTCCAGTCCAACATTCCTCCCAAAACCCACATGGCCAAGTTCTTCATAGCACCATGACTCTCTTGGTACAAACACTGACCAAAACCAACTTGGGAGGAAAGTGTTTATTTTATCTTACATCTCCCAGGTCACAGGTCATCACTGAGGGATGTCAGGAACCTGGAGCACAGACCATGGAGGAACACTGCTTACTGGCTTGCTCCCTCTGGCTCATCTTCAGTCTGCTTTGTTATAGAGCATAGGACCTCTTTCTGCCTGGAGGGTGGGAATGCCCGCAATAGGCTGGGCTCTCCCACCTCACTCAACAATCAAGACAATGCCCCAAAGACATGACCACAGGGCAATCTAGTAGAGGGAATTCCTCAACCGAGGTCTACTCCACCAGGTAGGTCAAGTAGTGGACAGCTGAAGCTACCCAACACAGCCAGTAAGTTCCAGGTCAGCCAAGGCTATATAGAATAAGACTCTGTCTCAAAAATAGAAAAAAAATTCTAAACATCCTGTGTCCATTCCTAATTTCTAGACTGTTTCAGGGAGTTGTCTATTCATATGCCAAGACATACTCTTTTGATAACAACCACTTGATGTTAAATTTTAATATTTATAAAGGCAAATGTCCTTGACTTCCTATTTCAGAAGTATCTGTCAATTGTACAACACTATGCTACAGGACACAATTCTAACTACACATTTTTAATTAAAACAGTCTTCGTGTTTCAAAAAAGAAGTGATTACGTTTTTTTTTTTTTTTCCTTTTTAATGCTTTGTTAGGACCAGGTCAGAAAGAAGTTAATCAAAAGGAAAGAGTTAACCATGCAGGAGCAACTCTCTAGTTGAAGCAGTTCTGGTTCCCATAGTTACTCCCTCCCACCTTGAGTTATTAGTTCCCAGAGCTACCTGAGGTCAGGATGAACTTTCCCAGCCTTGTAGGAGTGTTTCTTATCCCTTAAAGAGCCCATTACTCTCCAAGGGGCTTCACACTGCTAAACACAACCATTGTTTCAGACAAAGGGATGCAGAACAGGTGAACTGATCCAATGAAAGACTGCCTGGTCTGCAACCACCAAGACCCCACCAGTCAGAGAAAGGGTCAACGAAACCGCAGTGGAAATCCCCTAACTGGGGATAAAAGCGGGAGAGGATTGGACCTCAGGGCCGCTGCCCTCCAGTCCCATGGGAGTGTGCTCGGCCCGATGCGTCGATCTGTCTCTGTCACTGTCTCTGTGTTGTGTTGTATTCTGTATTTTTTCCTTGATGTAATGTTCTTTTATTAAAGCTTTTCCTCCACAGTTTTTAGCCTCTTGAGAGATTCTTTGGTAGAGTGGCATTTTTAACTCAACAGCTTCACAAATTTGTGTGTCATCCTTGCACAGGGGCCATGCTAATCTCTGTATCGTTCCAATTTTAGTATATGTGCTGCCGAAGCGAGCACTGGTTACAATTCTTATCTAAACCTAGCTGGCTGCCTGAATCACTGAATGCCCAATCACTCACTCTGCCCCCTCTTACTTACATTGGCTCACACTCCAATTCCTGTTCACAAGGTGACCCAAAGTCTTCCAGATTTCTGGTCTATAATTGCAATTTTCCTCAATTTCCAAGGATCTCCTCACCCAGATCCTTGGGCTTCACCTGCCTCCCCCTCTCCTCTGATAACTTCTCCCAACCCCTGCTATGCCCTCCGGAGGGAGTTTTCCTCTTCCTCAGGCCCCTGCAAGCACTGAGCACAGCAGGAGGGAAGCAGGGCTGAGCATCTGCACTGTTACCTTGCCCTCTGCAGCTCTGCCCAGGCACCAGGCTGCTCTCTAGCATGGACCCTTTTGCCAGGTGTTTCTTTCCTGTTTCCCAGCTACCCCTAGATTCTGCTCCTTGAGACATGTGACTCTGAGTCACGATCATCTCTGGCCTCCTTCTGCTTGGTGCTGCTTTATGGTATGAGGAGGACAAATTCAGAGTGTCATCTGTTAAAGTCTAACTCCTGGAACCTTAGAGTGTGACCTTATTTGGAAATATGAGTACTTAAGGTATGGCTAGTCAAAAAGACATCATAAGGGAGGCTCCCCTTCCAATATGGCAGGTGTCCTTGTAAGATTGGAGAGTTGGACACAGACACACAAGAGCACCTCATAAAGATGGAGGCAGAGCCTGGGTATGGTGGCACATACCAGAAACCTCAGGAAGTGTGGCAGGAGACCAGAAGTTCAGGGTCATCCTTGGTTACACAGTAGGTTCAAAGCCAGTCTAAAGTACGTGAAACTGTTTCATAGAAGAAAAAAGAAAAGCAGAGATTGGAGCAATGATGAGAAATGCTGCATATGGCCAGCCATCGGCCCCACCAATACCTGGACCTTGACCTTCCAGTCTCCAGAATCGAGAGACAGCAAGTTCCTATTGTTTGGACTGCCCAGGCTGCGGTAATTTGCTTTGAAGCCCGAGAGGTGAATACACACTACAGCTCAACATGGATGAAACCAAGCTGCCTTTTCACCTAAGCAAGGCATTCTCTCTTGAAGTCACAGCTAGGGGTAAGTAGAAAGCCATCAGGATAGGCTTCCAGTGTGGGCTTAGGCGCAAGAGCATTGGTCTTCAGAGCCATGGCTCTCACCTGCTGTGGAGATTTAGCAGAGTGATGGAGGCTCATCATTGCCACCCTCAGTCTTGTCCCCCATGCAGAAGCCAGCTGACAGCTCTGCCTTCCTGGTGGGCAGCCTTGTACTCAAGCATCATCCACCCAGTACTTGCTCTGCAGACAACTTCCTTTTTGAGATAGGGTCTCATGTAGACCAGGCTTGCCTTGAACTCATCATGTGGCTTAGGATGACCTTGAACTCCTGATTCTCCTTCATCTGACCCCCTAAGTGCTTGATTACCACCACACACTACCATGCCCAGGTTTATATAGTTCTGGACCTCAAACTCTGGGCTTCATTGAGCACTCTACCAACTGAGCCACATCCCTGTCCTGCTCAGCAGTTTCCAGGGGTTGCCACGACTCCCCTACCACACTAACATTCTCTGATATCTACAAAGGGTGAGCCATCTTCTCCCTCGGGGAATTCAAAACGGTGTAATTTGACTAGAAGCTCCAAACATTTTAATTAGGCTTAAATAATATGATGAGAAATCAGAAATCGCAGTAATGCATGATTGATTCACTAGAGGCCTTGGGAAGATGTAATCCTGGTGACACCAACCACTGTGAGAACTTCGTGTTCTGTTCCCACTGTCACTGACCACCATGAGAACTTCACGCTCTGTTCTCACTGTTACTGACCACCGTGAGAACTTCATGTTCTGTTCTCACTGTCACTGACCACCGTGAGAACTTCATGCTCTGTTCTCACTGTTACTGACCACTGTGAGAACTTCATGTTCTGTTCTCACTGTTACTGACCACTGTGAGAACTTCATGTTCTGTTCTAACTGTTACTGACCACTGTGAGAACTTCATGTTCTGTTCTCACTGTTGCTGACCACCGTGAGAACTTCATGTTCTGTTCCCACTGTTACTGACCACCGTGAGAACTTCATGTTCTGTTCCCACTGTCACTGACCACTGTGAGAACTTCATGTTATGTTCTCACTGTCACTGACCACCATGAGAACTTCATGCTCTATTCTCACTGTTACTGACCACTGTGAGAATTTCATGTTCTGTTCTCACTGTTAGTGACCACTGTGAGAACTTCATGTTCTGTTCTCACTGTCACTGACCACCGTGAGAACTTCATGTTCTGTTCCCACTGTTACTGACCACTGTGAGAACTTCATGTTCTGTTCCCACTCTTACTGACCACTGTGAGAACTTCATGCTCTGTTCTCACTGTTACTGACCACTGTGAGAACTTCATGTTCTGTTCTCACTGTCACTGACCACCGTGAGAACTCCATGCTCTGTTCTCACTGTCACTGACCACTGTGAGAACTTCATGTTCTGTTCTCACTGTTACTGACCACTGTGAGAACTTCATGTTCTGTTCTCACTGTTACTGACCACTGTGAGAACTTCATGTTCTGTTCTCACTGTTACTGACCACTGTGAGAACTTCATGTTCTGTTCCCACTCTTACTGACCACTGTGAGAACTTCATGCTCTGTTCTCACTGTTACTGACCACTGTGAGAACTTCATATTCTGTTCTCACTGTCACTGACCACCGTGAGAACTCCATGCTCTGTTCTCACTGTCACTGACCACTGTGAGAACTTCATGTTCTGTTCTCACTGTTACTGACCACTGTGAGAACTTCATGTTCTGTTCTCACTGTTACTGACCACTGTGAGAACTTCATGTTCTGTTCTCACTGTTACTGACCACTGTGAGAACTTCATGTTCTGTTCCCACTCTTACTGACCACTGTGAGAACTTCATGCTCTGTTCTCACTGTTACTGACCACTGTGAGAACTTCATATTCTGTTCTCACTGTCACTGACCACCGTGAGAACTCCATGCTCTGTTCTCACTGTCACTGACCACTGTGAGAACTTCATGTTCTGTTCTCACTGTTACTGACCACTGTGAGAACTTCATGTTCTGTTCTCACTGTTACTGACCACTGTGAGAACTTCATGTTCTGTTCTCACTGTTACTGACCACTGTGAGAACTTCATGTTCTGTTCCCACTCTTACTGACCACTGTGAGAACTTCATGCTCTGTTCTCACTGTTACTGACCACTGTGAGAACTTCATGTTCTGTTCTCACTGTCACTGACCACCGTGAGAACTCCATGCTCTGTTCTCACTGTCACTGACCACTGTGAGAACTTCATGTTCTGTTCTCACTGTTACTGACCACTGTGAGAACTTCATGTTCTGTTCTCACTGTTACTGACCACCGTGAGAACTTCATGTTCTGTTCCCACTGTTACTGACCACTGTGAGAACTTCATGTTCTGTTCTCACTGTTACTGACCACTGTGAGAACTTCATGTTCTGTTCCCACTCTTACTGACCACTGTGAGAACTTCATGCTCTGTTCTCACTGTTACTGACCACTGTGAGAACTTCATATTCTGTTCCCACTGTCACTGACCACCGTGAGAACTTCATGCTCTGTTCTCACTGTCACTGACCACCGTGAGAACTTCATGTTCTGTTCTCACTGTTACTGACCACTGTGAGAACTTCATGTTCTGTTCTCACTGTTACTGACCACTGTGAGAACTTCATGTTCTGTTCCCACTGTTACTGACCACTGTGAGAACTTCATGTTCTGTTCTCACTGTTACTGACCACTGTGAGAACTCCATGTTCTGTTCCCACTGTTACTGACCACTGTGAGAACTTCATGCTCTGTACCCACTGTCACTGACCACCGTGAGAACTCCATGCTCTGTTCCCACTGTTACTGACCACCGTGAGAACTTCATGTTCTGTTCTCACTGTTACTGACCACTGTGAGAACTTCATGCTCTGTTCTCACTGTTACTGACCGCTGTGAGAACTCAATGTTCTGTTCCCACTGTTACTCTTCCCAGTGGAGACAAAGAGCAGGTTATGGAATATTTATGTTCTGTTGACTACAAGAACAGAATAAATAAATATGTAAAGTACAATGGTTTTTCTCTCTGTTTTCCTGTGTGTGTGTGTGTGTGTGTGTGTGTGTGCGCGCGCGCGCGCGCGTGCACGCGCGCTGGGGAACTTAAGAAAAAAAGAAAATAATTATGAGAAAAGAAAACATCAATTAGTATCTAAATAGCATCATTCCTGAAAATAATACTCTTTATTTCTTTTGCTTTCTTTTCTGGTCTTTTTTGAGACAGGGTCTCCGTGTAGCCCCAGCTGGCCTGGAACTCACTATGTATACCAGAATGGCCTTGAACTCACAGAGATCTCCCTGCCTCTGCCTCCCAGGTGCTGGGATTAAAGGCGTGTGCCACCACATACAGCTAAATATCCTATGTTTCTAACCCAGACCAGTTCCTTGTACCCCAAAGTCATATGAATTTGCCACCTCCATTTGGGCATCAAAAAAACACATTGAAAAAATATATTTTTTCCATCTTAAACATGAAAAACTCAGTTGACACTGAAGCTCTGCCACAATACTATTAATTGCTAAATTTATGAGTCTGTGGTGGCTGGAAAGATGGCTCAGCTTTTAAGAGCACTGGCTGTTCTTGTTGAGGACCCAGGTTCAGTTCCCAGCAACCACATGCCAGGTAACAACCATCCATAACTCCAATTCCAGGAAATCCAACGCCCTCTTCTGGCCTCCACAGGCATTTATATACATGCAGTCAAAACATCCATAGACATAAAATATAAAAAATTAAATTTGTGGAATGTAATTACAATATATTTTTCCCATGGCAGTAGGCATGGAAGTAAGATATAGCTCTCTATCACCAAAATAGAAATAAACCTTAGTTCCAACAAAGTAAAAGTGCTAAAGTCTAGAGGAGAGCTGTAGGGATCTTTGTGGGTAGGTGGTGCCACCTTGTGGTAGTTGCTGCTCACTGCAGCTCATGTTTTCCCCCTTTGGTTGGTTGATTTAGGGGCATTTTTTTTTTATTAATTTTATTTATTTATTGTATGAATGTACTGTCTGCATGCAAGTCTGGTCTCGGATTCCCCTGGAACTGGAGTTCTCCTGGAATTGGAGTTTTAGACGGTTCTCGGCCGCCATGTGGGTGCTGGGGATCGAACCCGGGTCCTCTGTAAGAGCGGTCGGCGCTCTTAACCACTAGGCCATCTCTCCAGCCCCAGGGGCATTTTTTATTATGGTTGTTGTTGTTATCATTATTGTTATATTTACAGAACTCAGCAGTGTACATTTAACGCAGCTTGGTGGCGACTTCTCTGGCCTTCGCCTTTTCCAGCATGGCAGTACAAGCCACGGACTTTGAATCCTGGGCGTTGCCTCCCCATATCTGTCATTGTAAGTGGTCCGGCCAGAGCGCCCTTTGTCTTCTGAGTCAACCCGTGTGAAGGCAGCGGTGGTGCACGACTTCCCGTGACGCAGCCGCCCCAGCCTGGCCTTCCCCTCTATGGTGGAGTAGGGGAACCCCATACTGCGTCACAGGGAGGCAGGAGGGACAGCAGCTCCATGGGTCTACTTCCTGGGTGATCACCACCAGCGGAGCCTTCTGGTTCTCCACCAAGGTAGTGGCGGTGTTTACCCTGCTGGAAGGACAGGCCTCTTGGAGGTGATGTCCCCTTTGCCAGCAGCCTTCTCCTGGGCTAGGCGCGGCCTCTGCCGCTTCTTCTGCTTTGTCTCTGGCGGTCTAGGGCTGGAGCTTGAGCAGCTGGGCAGCCGTCCGAGGTCCAGGCCTGGGTGAACTGGTTAATTGCAGGTGGCACTTCAAGCCGCTTGCAGAGGATCGGCCTTGTCGCTGCAACCGGATGTTTGGGGTCATTGGATGAAGCCGCGAGGTCTTTGGTGCTGGCCACCCCGTCCAATGCCAGAGCTCTTTTCTCACACAGAGGATTCACAGCCTTTTTTGCCTCCTGTTTCTTCACACCGCAGGGGCCGGGCCTCCTTCTTCCTTCGGCCTGCTTTCCTTTGAGCATCTTGCTTGGCTAGAAGGGAGAGAAAGAAAAGCGCATTGCGGGTTGTTGGCCGATTCTTTGGGACAAGATTTCACCCTGTAGTCTAGGCTGACCAGGAACTCGGGAATTAATTCCCTTTGCGTAAGAGTGCCGGGGCTCCCTGCTTCTTTTCCTCCTTTGGGAGGGAAAATAAAAATCCAAGCTGATAATTGTTTCTATTTCCAATCCTGACAATTGTTTCTATTTCCTTCTTCATTGCGACATTTGCTTCTTGGCTTCTCAGTAAAAGAACCTGGAAACATCTAGTGTCCTTTTTTACTTGCGTTTTCTTTTTTTTGTTAATTTTATTTATTTTTTTATGTGTATGAATGTACTGTCTGTATGCAGGTCTGTGCACCTGTGTCGTGCAGTGCAGTGGAGGTCAGAAGAGGGCATCGAATTCCCCTGGAACTGGAGTTAAAGATGGTTCTTAGCCACCATGTGGGTGCTGGGGATCGAACCCGGATCCTCTGCAAGAGCAGTCAGGGTTCTTAACAGCTAGGCCATCTCTCCAGCCCCGTACTTGCGTTTTCTTATATCAATTTTATGAATGCAACAAAATTCCCAAATAGGCAAACTGAAGATTAACTTCTCTGTAGCTATTTTTTACACCCCCCCCCAAAAAAAACTTTACTTTTTAATTATTGTACTTGTGAGGAGTGCAGATGGCCTCAGAGTCCAGCACAACCTGACACATCTCCTGAAGCTGGAGTTACAGGAGGTTGTGAGCCCCCTGCTTGGATGGCGGGATGGCACTTAGGTCTTCTGCTGCAGCATTTTGATGTACTGTTACCCACTTTCCAGCCCTAAAACTTGATCCTCCTGCCTCCACCTTCCAAATGGTCAAATTAAAGGTGAGCACCTCCAAGCCTAGCATCTTAGTTTCTGTGACAAAGAACCCTGACAAAAGGAGCTTAAGTGAGAAAGGCCTTCTTGTAGCTCAGAGTTCAAGGTTACATCATGGGGCAAAGTCCCGGTAGCAGGAGCGTCAGTTCCTCATCGCCTTGTGTTCCACAGTCAAGAAGCAGCTCAGCTAGCTTTCTCCTTTCTAGTGCAGTCCAGGACCCCAGCCAGCCCAGAGGACCCCTGCTTCAGGGTCATTCTTCTTGCCTCAACTTAATCAAGACAGTCCCTCACAAGCATTTCTGGAGACTAAACAGTCCCTCCCATGGTACCCAGAGGTTGTCACCTACAGGATTCCAGATCCTTTCACATGGATAATCCTCAGTTAATCATCACACCCAGCAAAGCAGTTCTTTTTCCTCATTTATTTCATGTAACAAGTTATGATACAGTTGATTTTGAATCATTACGAATCATTATGAATGTACGAACCTGAATGTTCATACCTGTGAACTAATACCTAGTCGATCTGCTGTGTAGTATCTGCTTTCAAATCCCCACTAAGAGCCAGATATGAACAGGACAAAGGACTCAATGAATTCACAAGAGAAAAAAAAATCTATGTAAACTGAGTGCTGAGGCTCATACCTATAATCCCAGCCCTCCAAGAAGCTGGACAGAAAGATAGCAAGAGTTTGACACAACCTGTGTTGTTATTGCTGTTGTTTGAATTTTTGCCATTCTGAGAGGGATAATATGACCTCTCAAAGTGGTTTTAATCTGCATTTCCCTGATAACTAAAGATGTTGAACATCTTAAAGTATTTCTCAGACATTTGTTTCATCTTTACAGAATTTCCTCTTCAGCTCTTTTCCCTAATTTTTAATTGGGTTCTCTGTTTTTTGATGTTAAGTTTTTAGTTCTTTGTGTGTTCTGATTACTAACCCTCTGTTGGAGGAGTAGCTGCTAAAGATTCTTTCCTATTCTGAGGGTTCCCTCCTCACCTGAATGCTGGTGTCCTTCTGAAGGTTCCCTCCTCACCTGAATGGTGGTGTCCTTAAGGGTTCTGTCCTCACCTGAATGATGGTGTCCTTCTGAGAGTTCCCTCCTCACCTGAATGATGGTGTCCTTCTGAGGGTTCCCTCCTCACCTGAATGATGATGTCCTTCTGAGGGTTCCCTCCTCACCTGAATGATGGTATCCTTCTGAGAGTTCCCTCCTCACCTGAATGATGGTGTCCTTCTGAGGGTTCCCTCCTCACCTGTATGGTGGTGTCCTTCTGAGGGTTCCCTCCTCACCTGTATGGTAGTGTCCTTCTGAGGGTTCCCTCCTCACCTGAATGGTGGTGTCTCTTCTGAGGGTTCCCTCCTCACCTGAATGGTGGTGTCTTTCTGAGGGTTCCCTCCTCACCTGAATGATGATGTCCTTCTGAGGGTTTCCTCCTCACCTGAATGATGGTGTCCTTCTGAGGGTTCCCTCCTCACCTGAATGATGGTGTCCTTCTGAGGGTTCCCTCCTCACCAGAATGATGGTGTCCTTCTGAGGGTTCCCTCCTCACCTGAATGATGGTGTCCTTCTGAGGGTTCCCTCCTCACCTGAATGATGGTGTCCTTCTGAGGGTTCCCTCCTCACCAGAATGATGGTGTCCTTCTGAGGGTTCCCTCCTCACCTGAATGATGGTGTCCTTCTGAGGGTTCCCTCCTCACCAGAATGATGGTGTCCTTCTGAGGGTTCCCTCCTCACCTGAATGATGGTGTCCTTCTGAGGGTTCCCTCCTCACCAGAATGATGGTGTCCTTCTGAGGGTTCCCTCCTCACCTGAATGATGGTGTCCTTCTGAGGGTTCCCTCCTCACCTGAATGATGGTGTCCTTCTGAGGGTTCCCTCCTCACCTGAATGATGGTGTCCTTCTGAGGGTTCCCTCCTCACCTGAATGATGGTGTCCTTCTGAGGGCTCCCTCCTCACCTGAATGGTGGTGTCCTTCTGAGGGTTCCCTCCTCACCTGAATGATGATGTCCTTCTGAGGGTTCCCTCCTCAGAAGGACACCATCATTGTATGGTACATGTATGTGTATATGTGTGCATGCATGTGTATATGTGTGAATGCATGTGTATGTATATGTGAACATGTGAGCATGTGCCCTTGGAGGCCTGAAGGGGATGCTGGATCCTCTGGAGCTGGAATTTACAAGAAGTTTGAGCCACTGAATGTGGGTGCTGGGAACAGAACTGGGATCCTTTGAAAGAACAGTAAATGCTCATAACTACTGAGCCATCTCTCCAGTATCCAAAGTACATTCTTCACAAGTAGTACTGAGTGATTCATACTTTTTGGAGACATAGGAAAATGCTAGTGTGACAGATAGCTTTTGTTTTAGTTGTTATTTATTTGAATATACATATATATATTTACACACACACACACACACACACACACACACACGTATGGAGGTTTTTGTTGTTTATTTTTTGACACAGTCTTCCTAGTCCCAGCCCACCTGGAAGTCACTATGTAAATCAGATTGGCCTCAATGATCTTGCAGAGATCTACCTGCCTCTGCCTCAAGAGAGCTGGGATTAAAGGCTCATGCTACCACACACAACTGTTTTAGGTGTATTTGACTTTTCAAAAGAATTGCTCCAGGCTGGGTGTGGTGGTGCATGCCTTTAATCCTAGCACTTGGGAGGCAGAGGCAGGTGGATCTTTATGAGTTCAAAGCCAGCCTGGTCTACAGAGTGAGTTCCAGGACAGCCAGAGCTAAAGGGAGACGCTGTCTCAAAAAGACCCCCCCCCAAAAAAAGAATTGTTCGCAGTAGAGAGATGATTTAGCAGTCAAGAGTATAAACTGCTCTTGCAGAAGACTAAATAAAGTTCAGTCCCCAGCATGTAACCCCCTCCCTGTCCTGTAAGGACCCTAATGCTCTGTTCACTAAGAGTTAACAGACTTAGGGCACTGGGCTCACTAGGAGTTGGCAGACCTCCTTTGATGCATGCACAGACAGGGTAAGGCAATGAAGCCTTTTCCCAGCATTCCAGAAGCAGGTGTCTTATCAGTCCCAGCACCCCAGGAACAGACATCCCCTCCCTCAAGCTTCTGCTTCAACAAATCCAGAAGTCTACTGACTCTTAGTGAGCAGAGTGCAATCATCCCTAAGGGACAACAGCTGTGGCTATATCAGCATACTGCACACGTAACTTCAGGTCTCCTGGGACTTGATGCCTCTGACCTCAGTAGGCAGCTATGGTCATCTGCACATACACACAGATAGACAAACACTCATGCACATAATTTGAAAATTAAAAAAAGTAAAGTTGGCATAATGATTTCAACTCTTTCCTCTTGTACAAGAATGTTTGTTGAGTTACAGATGTTAGTGCAGTTGTTCATGAAACAGAGCAGGCCTTCACTTGTTGATATCCTGACTGTTCTTATATTCTTCCTGACCTTTCTCAAAATGGTATTCTGGTCTGTAGGAGTTTATAGTCGTCTGAATAGTCCTTTATACACACGTGGCCGACATCCACGTGCTGTTCTTCCCTCCCTGCAAGCTTCAAGGGGGCTTCAAGGCTGCCCCCTGCCTGCAGGCCGACAGTCTCTAGGCTTAGCTCTGGCAAGGAGTGGAGAGGGGACCATGAGAAAGTTACCCAACGGAATAGAAAGACAGACTCAGAGGGCAAGGTCTGGGAGAATAGAGTCTCTTGTTTATTTATGCCAGCAGTGTGTTTATATACCAAAGGTTACTGTGTTCTGGGCAAGGAAGTGGGGGGCAGGCAGAAGGGAAGGGCGAGCCACCTTGGCTCTAATGGGCAGGGGGTGCTGCAGAGCTGTTGTTTGTGCAACAGATAAACTAGAGGTGTGACATTCTGCTCAATGCCTCAAGGGAAGGGGCTATCCAGGTCCTGGAACTTTGCAGAGATGGGCGAAGAAAGAAAACATTGCAATATCCCAAACCTTCCAGAGTTACAGATAACTCACAGAGGCAACTGAAAGCCCACAGAGATATCAGATAACTCTCCTCGGAGGTCTTACGGGACAGGTCTTACAAGTTCTTGCCTCAAGCCAGGCAAAGTTTCATTCCTACACTGGTCCATTGACACTTCAAAGGATTATCCGAGCAAATCTATTCCTTAGAACAAGCTACATTGTGAAAATAATTTCCCACCTAACAACATAATAGAAATGTCTTTAGAGTTCTTAGGCATGGAAAAGTTGCCCCTGTTTTCCTGAAACTTTTGGATGTTTGGGGAAATAGGCATGTTAGACCTGGGATGAAGGTTCCACGCCCAGTCAGGTGTGGGTGGCTATGTGCCCCTAGCCTGGATCTGCTGGTTCTGACATACCTGACCCTCCTTCGCTTCCTGTTCTGCAAAGATGGAAGACTCACACAAGACAGTAGCTATATTATTGCTTCTAGACATCTGTCTTCACATCCTCAAAGCTAATCAGTTGATCACCTTGAACTGATTAAAGGAAATGGAGCTTATAACTAAGGATTTACGCACACAGCGTGATGATCAGTGGACATCCTGGGGAAGGAGCCTTGCTAGATGCCATGGGTCTTTTGCTCTACTGACTCCTAGGACAGCAAACAAGAGTTAGGAAAGATGACACAGAAAGAAGGAAGTGAGAAGAAACATGGAAACTCTTGTGCAATTTACTTTTATTAGCATGTGCATGTGAGAGGAGAGCTGTATGCTTGTGAGTGCAGACGTCCTTCAAGGTGGGAGGCATCAAATCCCCTGGAACTGGAGGTCCGGCTGGCCGTTAGCTGCCCCACATGGATGCTGGGAAGAACTGTGCTGAGGTCCTTTGTGAAAGCAGTATGCGCTCTTCTTAACTGCTGAGCCTGTCTCTGACTCCCAAACAGGAAAACTTTAAACTAGACGCAGAGAATCTCACTCTGCTCTAGTCACTGTGGAAACTGCATTCCATCGGGTCACTCAAGTGTCACATCTTCTGAGGGACTTTTCAACAAATATTTTAAAGAATTAATATGAATAGCCCTTATAAGACAGAGGGGATTGAGGGCCTGGGGTTCACTTTGTGTCAGGAACTTTGCCAGGTATTTCCTCTGCGTCTAATTGAATTTCAATCTGGTGAAGTATTTATTACTGACCCTGTTACAAGGATGAGGAGACTGAGACTCTAAGAGACTAAGTCACTTGTTCAGTTTCTCACAGCTAATCCTTAGATGATATTCAAAGGCGATTAGTCTTGATTCTGAAGGCACAGGAGAGGGTTTATGTACGGAAGTAACATGATCAGGGGTTTGAAGGAAGTAGGAAGTCTAGTTCAACAATTGCACTCTTTCAGATGAGCAAAGGAGTTGTGCTAGAGGTCATGTGAGTCGAGAAAACTGATCATATGTGGAGGAGGAAGGGGGACTGTTTGTGGAAGGGGTGGGGAGGAAGGGGTGTCTCACCTCTACGGAAGAACAGTGATGCGGCTGTCTCTGGGAGAAACTTGATTGAAGCCTATTTGCTTGGGAGGGGACTTTGAAGTCTCCTTGATAATATCTCTGAAGATCAGTTTCTGTGGTGCAACAGGTCATGTGAGCGGGAGAGACAGCTGCCGGGTTAGGAGCACTGGCCGCTCTTGCTGAGGACCAGAGTTTGGTTCAAGCCTGGTGGCGCATGCCTTTAATCCTAGCACTCGGAAGGCAGAGGCAGGTGGATCTTTATGAATTCAAGGCCAGCCTGGTCTACAGAGTGAGTTCCAGGCAGCTGAGGCTACAGGGAGACCCTGTCTCGAAAAGACAAAAAAAAATTCCTTGAGGGCTGGAGAGATGGCCTAGTGATTAAGAGCACCGACTGCTCTTGCAGAGGACCCAAGTTCAATCCCCAGCACCCACATGGCGACTGAAAACCATCTTTGACTCCAGTTCCAGGGGAATCTGACACCTTCTTCTGACCTCTGTAGCACTGCACGACATGGTTGCACCAACCTACATGCAGACAGTACATTCATACACATATGAAAATAAGTAAAATTTAAAAATAATAATAATAATAATAATAATAAATAAAACATACCTTGGTTTCATGACTAGATTAAGGCTTTTTGGAGTCTTGGCTTGGCTCTTGCTTTTTTTTAAATAAACTTTTGTTATTTTTTATTGTTTTACATTTTTATTGAATTTTTGTGTATTTCATACATAACTTCTCAATCAGTCTTAATTGCCTTTATACCCCTTTCTCCACTGGCACCCCCCCATAGTCCCCCATCCCCCACTTGGAGTTCATAAATTCTGTCATTCGTGTTAGCATCTGTTGTGCCAAATTATTCTACCCAGCCATTCCTTTGAGCTTGGCCTATCCAGAGTCTCTCTCTCTTAAAGCAGGCCAGTTCTTCCTCACACATCCATAATCATCTGCCAATGTTTCTTCAACTAAGATTGGATTCTGTTACCCATTTCTGAGGTTCCATGGTGGATTTTTGTCTGGTTGAGCTTGCATGGGTCTGGTACCAATGCTGTGGATTCATATGAACAGGGTCCCAGGAGCTTGTAGGCTTCATTTCCATTTGGTTGTGCACCTCCTCCCTGGCTCTTACAATCTCTCTGCCCCCTCTTCCACAATCTTCCCTGATCCCTGGGTGAGTGAAGCTAAATATAGGTGACTGTCTATCCATGGACCCAAACCATTTAGACTCCTAATCTCCATGGTTTGACCATCCATGCCTTTTTGAGTTCCCGGCCTCTTCTTGCATGGTGGAGCTTCCTTAACTAAAGTTAAGAGGTTAATTAATGTCCTCTTGGTTCCTTGTTCTATACTGCATGAGATTGCACTGTAGATGTGTCACTTAGGCATGAGCAATTCACAGACCATGTCTGTGTATGTCAAGTTGTGGGACTCTGTAATATTCTTCATTTAGTACAAAAGATTATTTATTGAGTGGTACCTGGGATATTTGTGTGTAATATAAAGATACCATTAGTAAAATATTATCTTAGTCCAAGGATGTGACAACTATGGGAATTTCTCTAAGACCTGTGACTTCTCTATCTGTGTGCATCTGGCTATGTTTACAGTACCACGCATGAGTTTCCTCCCACGGAGTGGGCTTTAAGTGCAATCAGTTAGTGAGTGATTGACCCCCCCAAGATAAAAGTGCCATTATTCCACCAATGTCGTATGCCATGCCAGACATTGATGTGGATAGTTAGCCTTAAAGCTGAGGTTCGACCATCAATTGCTATTCTCTCTTAGCAGCTTGTGTAGTGCTCTCCAAAGCTGTGAGAGCCAGCCTTCAGGGGAGGTGGCTTCCAGGTCAGTTCCAGCTCTGTTGCTCCAGTTCAGGCCTCTGAAGTATGTTCTATGTTCAGCAATACGGTCTCACCTTCAGGTTCTGAGAAGCAATCAAGGGCTGTGGCAATAGCCTATGTAATTTTGGGATCCTCTTGGAGTACCCTGGCCAAACACTCAGGGAAGGTTTCTCCCATCTGGTACTGTTTTCGTTATGTAGCATTCACTTTTGCACATGGAATCATGTAAAGATAGTGAATGTTGACCTTAATTACTTTCAACTACTGTCTGATTTAGAAAGTCCTTTCTGTTGTTGTTCTTTTAATATGCATCCCTCTCCACGAGAATTATTAATACAGGAGAGATCTGATATCAGCAATGGATTATTATACCAAGGAGATGTTGGCCAGGGGATCCAAGCACCCCCCCCCAAAAGATAAAGGCTTCTTGCCTGTAAACTGGGATAAGGCTCTGCTGTCAAAGACCTGATGTAAGCATGGGAAAGATGTATTGAGACCACACTTGCAAGTGTACAGTTGGTCTCTGGAATACCAGAGAGTGTTACCAAAGGCCACTAAACCAATAAAGCAAATACAGGTCTCCTTGAGTCAAGCAAGACTCCTCCTTCAGCACCAGCTACACCTTACCTGCCTGGAAATACTGTGCAGCAGAGGCAGCCATATGTCTGTATATCCCAAATCTAATTGGCTATTAGCTCTATCCTTGGAGGAATAACCCACAGCTGATGCCACAAGCTTACATCCTCTAGTGGTTAGGAGATGTTATAAGCCACAGTAAGACCCTGTCATATTTTACAGAAAAAATGTAATTCATGGATTAACATACCATCCAAACATCTGTGTCTATACCAAAGTAACCTACCATAACAATTAGTACTGTTTAAATACCTATATATCTAATTGCGTGTGCTTCATTAGTAGGACTGAAAGGTTATTCCTGGACAAACTGTCAGCCCATGAAAGGAAACAGCCAGAATTGACCAGAGTCCAAAACAACAGCTCCAGAGAAAGTAGACTGTTTTGCTTCTTGTCTACCCATGCCCCTTTTCTAAGCCTAAGGAACAATCTTTGGAAGAGGGGGTGTGGTAGAATGTAAGGGCTGCGACTGGGGTGAATGGTGAAACTACAGCAATATAGTCTGGACATTTATTTGATCAACTTGATTGAACATACAAGCCCCCCCAGCTGGATGGTGGGACCCTTGGGCTGTGTGGGCTTGGGCATAACTGCTTGCAAATTGGTTTTACATGAAGGATGCTTATACTCATAAATTATTACTTACTGTTAAAAAATGAAAAAAAAATAAAGAAGTAATAAAAAAAAAAGAAAGTCCTTTCTGACACCTATATCTTGTAGGTTACTGCTGATGTTTTCTTCCAACATGTTCAGAGTTTCAGGTTTCACATTGAGGTCTTTGATCCATTTAGAGTTGTATAAGATGAAAGGTAAGGGCACCACCCATAGTGAGCTGGGCCCTCCCACATTGCCCACACAGATGTGGCCACAGGCCAGTCCAATGGAGCCAATTCCCCCAATTGAGGCTCCCTCAACCCAAGTGTGTCAAGTTGACACTAAAGCTATCCAGCACAATTGACCCCTTGTCAACTTGACACACAAAAAACATCACTATTAAACCACCACCTTTCCAGTTCTTGTCCCCAAGGTATGATGTTAACATTAATCACAGCCTAAGAAAGTACAACCTTAAAAGCCCCACAGTCCTTAAAATGTCCAAACACTTAAAAGTTCACAGTCTGTTAAAAGTCTCTTAACTGTGGGCTGCTATAAAATCCAAAACAAGTACTGTCTTATTTCAAAGGGAAGAATCAGGCACACCTAAGCAAAACCTAAGTCCAGCAAAGCAGCTCAAGGCTGGACACCTGGGATTCACTCATGATCTTCTGGGCTCCAAAGGGTTTTTGGCAGCTCCCCCTCTCCAACTCTGCCATCCGTGGCACACACAGCTCATCTCACAGGCCCAGGCTGACTCCTTTCCACACCTGATGCTGCTCTTGGTGTCATCCCACGGTTCTGGTGTTTCCAAAAACCTGAGGTCTCCACTGAAACTGAGGCAGCACCTTCACCAATGGCCTCTTCTGACCTTTCCTGGTGCAAAGCCTCAGCTTCTCTCCATGATCCCTGCAATCCTGGGGTCTTCACTGCAACCGAGGTGCAGTTCCACCAATGGTCTTTCCTGACTTCTCACAGTGCCGAGCCTCAGCTGCTCTCTGTGACCCCCTCAAATGTCAACACAAGAACCATATAGGAGACTCTTACACACTACCAAGTCCTGCTTCTGGCTTGAGATGGAGGCTCAGACCCCTTCTGGAACATAGCTTCTGTGTGCTGACCCTGAATAAATTCTTCCCAGAAGATTTCATCACAGTGATGCTGGTCTCTTGTTACTTACAGCTGATTTTTTTAGCCCCAACTAACCAGCATCAATTGTCCCAGTAAGGCAAAGGTTTCACTTCAGGTTCTGGTCTCTTGTTACTTACAGCTGATTCTTCAGCCCCAGCTGACCAGAGCCCACAGATTAAGCAGTCCTGATGATCTCTGCTTCCCTTTGAAACTAGAAACTTCACAAGCCAGGCCTCCATCATCTACAACTCTTTCAGCAAAACTGTTCCAAGTTCCACAGCAATGATCTTTAAGCATTCAATCATTTTTCTAGCCCAAAGTTCCAAATGCTTCCAGAATCCTTCCCCAAAACACCAAGGTCAGGTCTGTCACAGCAATAGCCCACTCTCTGGTACTAAATTCTGTTCGAGTTTGTCTTCAATTTCTGTGACAAAACACTCTAACACCAACTTGGGGAGGAAAGGGTTTATTCAGCTCACATCTCCTGGGTCACAGTTCATTACTCAGGGAGCCCAAGGCAGGAACTCAGGGCAGGAACCTGGAGGCAGGAGCTGAAGCACAGGCCATGGAGGATTGCTGCTTACTGGCTTGCTCCCCTGGCTCACGCCCAACCTGCCCTTTCATACGGTACACAACAACCTGTCCAGGGTGGCACCACACATAATGGGTTGGGCACTCCCACATTGCCCAACAATCAAGACAATAGTCCACAGATGTGGCCACAGGCCAGTCCAATGGAGCCAATTCCCCCAATTGAGGCTCCCTCAACCCAGGTGTGTCAAGTTGACACTAAAGCTATCCAGCACAGGTGTCAAGTTCATTCCAAGTCTTCCAAGGGTTCTCCACACTGCTTTCCACAGTGGCTGTATGAACCGGGCACCTCCTTAGCGCAGTAGGCAGTGCATCATTCTCATAGTGGCTGTACAAGTTTACATTCCCACCAGCAGTGGACAAGTGTGCCCCTTTCCCCACAACCTCTCCAGCACTTGGTATCATTTTTCTTGATCCTAGCCAGTCTTATTGGAGTAAGATGATATCTTAAAGTGGTTTTAATTTGTATTTCCTTAATTATTAGTGACATTGAACACTTCTTTTTAAGATGTTTCTCAGCCACTTCTAATTCCTCACTTGTGAAGTCTCTGTTCAGCTCTTTGCTCCATCTTTTGAGTGGGTCATTTGTTTTCTTTTTTTATTTTTTTGAGTAGTTTTTATATTCTGGAAATCAATGCTTTGTCAGACGTATCAGTGGTGACGGTTTCCTTCCACTCTGTGGGTTTTCTCTTCACTTCTTTGATTGTTTCTTTTGGTGTACAGAAGCTTTTGAATTTAATGAGGTCCCATCTGTCAATTGTCCACCTTAATTCTTGTGCAGCTGCTGTCTGATTTAGGAAGTCTTTTCCTACGCCTTGTAGTCTGCTGCCAACCTTTTCTATTGCCTTCAGAGTTGGGGTTTCACATTGAGGTCTTTAATCCATCTGGAGTTGACTTTTGTACAGGGTGAGAGGTAGGGGTTTAATTTCATTCTTCTACAAGTGCTGATCCAGTTTTGCCAACACCACTTGCTGAAGATGCTGTCTTTTCTCCATTGTGTCTTCTTGGCCCCCTTGTCAAATATGAGATGGCTGAAACTGTATGTGCTCAAGGTTGGATCTTCAGTTTCATTCCACTGGTCAGAAAGTCTGTTTTTGTGCCAGTACCAGGCTGTGTTTATGACTATAGCCCTGTAGTATAGTTTGAAGTCTGGTATAGAGATTCCCCCTGTGTTGCTCTTTTCACTAAGGGTTGCTTTGGCTATTCATTTGTTTTTTCCAATTGAAATTAAGGACTTTTTTTTCCAAGCCTGTGAAGAAACTTGGGGATTTTAATTGAGATTGCACTAAATCTATACAAGAGTTTGGGTAGAATGGACATTTTTATTATATTAATTTTCCCAATCGATGAGCATGGGAGGTTTTTCCATCTTCTGGTGTCTTCTTCAATTTCCTTCTTCGGGGGTTAAATTTTTTGTTGTAGAGATCTTTAGTGTCTTTGGTTAGGTTTGTCCTAGGTATTTTATTGTTTTTGAGGCTATTGTGAGTGGGAAGGTCTCCTTGAATTCCTTCTTCAGTTGCTTGTTGTTGGTTTAAAGAAAGGCTATTGATTTTTCTAAGTTAATTTTGTATCCTGCCACTTTACTGACACTCTTAATTGTTTCTAGGAGTTTTCTGATGGAGTTTTTAGCATCCTTTAAGTAAACAATCATATCATCAGCAAAAAGGGATAGCTTGACTTCCTCTTTTCCAATTAGTACTCCTTTAATTTCCTTTTCTTGCCCTATTGCCCTAGCAAGTGTTTCAAGCACTATATTGAAGAGGTGACAGGGGCAGCCTTGCCAAGTTCCTACCTTTAAAGGGAATGCTTCTGTCGTTTCCCCATTTAGAATGATATTGGCTGTGGGTTTCCTGTATATGGCTTTGATTACTTTGAGGAATGATCCCTCCAATCCAATTCCCTATAGGACTTTAAGCATGAAGGGATGCTGGATTTTGTCAAAGGCTTTTTCTGTGTCAATTGAAATGATCGTGTGTTTTGTGTCTTTCAGTCCATTTATATGTTTGATGATATTTATTGATTTTGATATGTTGAACCATCCCTGCATCTCTGGTATGAATCCAACTTGGTCATGATGGATGATCTTTTTGATGTGGGCCTGTATACAATTTGCAAGTATTTTGTTTAGAATTTTTGCATCTGTGTTCATTAATGAGATGGGCATATAGTTCTCCTTTGGGTTGTATCTTTGCTTGGTTTTGGTATTAGCATGATGCTGGCTTCATAGAAGGAATTTGGGAGAATTCCCTCTGTATCCTTCTAAACAATTTGAGTAATAATGGTTGTAAGTCTTTTTGAAATGTTTTATAGAATTCTGCCGTGAAACCATCTGGGCCCGGACTTTTTTTAGTTAGGAGGTTTTCTTCAATTTCTTCAAATATTATGGGTCTGTTTAAGCTGTGGATCTCTTCTTGGTTGAGCTTTGGTGATTCCCAGGATTTCAGATATTCATCCATTTCTTCTAGGTTTTCAAACTTAGTAGAGTATAGGTTTTTGAAGTATTCCCATATGATTGTCTAGATCTTTTCATTGTCTGTTGTGATATTTCCCCTTTCATCATGGATTGTATTGATTTGGAGTTGTTCCTTCTTTCTTTTGGTTAACTGGGCTAGAGATCTGTTTATCTTGTTTATTCTCTCAAAGAACCAACTTTGGATTCATTGTTTTTTGTATTGTTTTCTTTGTTTCTATTTCATTGATTTCTGCTCTGATTTTTGTTATTTCTTCCTGTCTGTTGTGTTTAGGGTTCATCTGTTGTTGCCTCTCAAGTGCTTTTAGCTGTAGTGTTAGATCATTCACTTGTGCTCTTTCTGTTTTTCTAATGTAGGCACCCAGGGCTATAAACTTCCCTCTTAGGACTGCTTTTAAGGTATCCCATAGGTTTTGTTGTGTTGTATTGTCATTGTCATTCAGTTCCAGGAATGCTTTTATTTCTTTCTTTATCTCTTCCTTGACCCATTCATTATTCAAGAGTGTGTTGTTTAGTCTCCATGTGTTCTTGTAGGCAGGAGGGCTTGTCCTGGTGTTGATGTTGAGCTTTATTGCACTGTGGTCTGACAGGATGCATGAAATTATTTCAATCTTTTTGTATTTGTAGAGGTTTCTTCTGTGTCCCAGGATGTGGTCGATTTTGGAGAATGTTCCGTGGGGTGCTGAGTAGAAAGTGTATTCTCTGGTATTAGGATGGAATGTTCGGTAGAGGTCTATGAGGTCCATTTGGTGTATCATATCGTTCAGTTCAGATGTCTCTCTGTTTATTTTTTGTCCTGTTGACCTATCCAAAGGACTCAGTGGGGTATTGAAATCTCCCACTATGAGTGTGCTGGGGTTAGTCTGTGACTTGTGGTCCTGGAGAATTGTCTTTATAAAGTTTGGTGCACCAGAATTTGGGGCATATATATTCATAATTGTGAAATCTTCTTGGTGAATTGTTCCTTTGATAAAAATGTAATGGCCTTCTTTGTCTCTTCTGATTTCTTTTACTTTGAAGTCTATTTTGTCTGATATTAAAATAGCAACACCTGCTTTCTTTTTGGTACCATTTGCTTGGAATATTTTTTTCCATCCTTTCACTTTAAGGTGGTGCCTATCGTTGAAGGTAAGATGCATTTCTTGTAGACAGCATATAGATGGGTTCTCTTTCCTAATGTCTTTTGATTGGGGAGTTTAGTCCATTAATATTTAAGCTTATAACTGATAGATGTGTGTTGCTTCCTTTCACATTATTATCCATTTGCATTTTTGGTCTAGCTTTCTACTTCTGCAGTTATGCTTTTATTAATTTCTCTTTCTAGGTGCCTGGGGATAGTTGCTCCTTTCTTCTGTCCTTTGAATTGCTTCAAATATTCTCCTGAAGGGTTGGTTTTCCGGACATGTATTCTTTCTTCTTGTCTATGTCATGAAAGGTTTTTCTCTCTCCTTCAACTATAATTGACATTTTTGCTGGGTATAGTAACCTGGGTTGGCATCTATAGTCCTTTAACACTGGGAATGCTTTGCTCCACGTTCTTTCATAGTTTGCACTGAGAAGTCAGTTGTAATTCTGATAGGTTTCCCCTTATATGTAACTTGTTTTTCTCTTGTGGCTTTCAGAATTTTGTTTTTGTTTGGGGCATCTAGCATTTTAACTATGATATGGCATGGAGAGTTTCTTTTCTGATCTTGTCTGTTTGGAGTTCTATGTGCTTCTTGTATTTGTATTGGTTTGTCTTTTTTAGTTTGGGGAAATTTTCATCTATTATTCTGTTGAAGATCTGATCAATACCACTCTCTTGGGATTCTTCTCCTTCCTCTATTCCTATGATGTGGAGGTTTGATCTTTTCATAGTGTCCCACAATTCCTAGTTGTTCCACTTTTGTGTATTTTTAAATTTTTCATAGTCTTTACTTGAGGTGTTTAGTTGTTCTGTGTTATCTTCCAAGTCTGATATTCTTTGTTCTGCTTCCTCCATTCTACTTCTGAGGCTTTTTCCATTCCTCTCCTCTTGATTGGATAAATGTTTGATTCCCTTTTTCATTTCATCTTGTGATTTCTTTAGCTTCCTTTTGGAGCTTCTCAACCTCTTCATGTAGCTCTTTGCTTTGCTGGTTGGTTTCCCTTTCTTTTTCAACATGGTATCTTTTTTAATGTTTCTACTTTCTTCCATAGTTTGTCATTCTCTCTCTAGGTCCTTCTTGAGGTTTTCATCCTCTTTTCTTAGTTCTCTGATTTGCTCTTTATAGTCTTTGATTTTCTTAAGTATGTTCACAATTGTACCTCTAATATCTGTGTCCTGGGCCATTCCCAGGGGGACCCCACTGTAGGAATCTTCCACAGGGTTGGTAGAGCTTGGTGTGGAATTATCCTGCACCTTTCCCATGCTGTCTCTTCTTCGTGTCCCTGGCATGTGGGTTTCTCTTTGCCTGTATTCCAATGTGAATCCCAAATGCCTAAGCTTTAGGCTATCTATTGGAAGTCTAACTCACTCTTCCCTTTCTGTTCTGAAGGTTCTCCAAAGAATCCATTTGGACACTCTCTTGGCAATTCCAGTTGTGTGGGGGAGAGGTATGCCTGTTTAGCCCACGCCCCAGTATTCTGTGCTTCAGGTGGTCCTGGGAAATCCCCAAGTCTAAGCTCTGTGAACTCAAGTCTCACAGTGGCAACAGGCCCACCTTTTATAGCAGCTAGCAGGATGACTCCACCCCCCACAATTGTTATTTAATATACAATTTTATATATTATTTAATATATATTATATATATATTAAAATATATATAATATATATTTATATATATAATTTATATATATATAATATATATTATTTAATATACAAGATGATTGAATCAAATCAAACAATCCACCTGGCTGAAACACCCAGCTCCTACCTGTGCTCCAGGTGATCCTGGGAAATCACTGATCTAAGCTCTGTGCACTCCATTGAATTTTATCAAATTCCTTTTTTGTCATTTTGTGACAGGGTCTCCTTGTAGCCCCAACTGGCCTGGAACTCACTCTGTAGACCAGGCTGGGCTTGAACTCACAGAGATCCATCTGCCTCTGCCTCCTGAGTGCTGACATTAAAGGCATGTCACACCATGCCTGCCGACCATGTATTTTTGGTCTCTCAGTCCATGTATATGGTTTATAACATTTATTGTCTTAAGTATATTGAACTATCCCTCCATCTCTGGACTAAATCCAACTTGATCATGGTGGATGACTTTTTTATGATGTGTGCCTGTATGCAGTTTGCAAGTATTTTGTTGAGAATTTTTGCATCTATATTCATTAAGGCCATGAGTCTATAGTTTTCTTTTTGGCTTATACCTTTACCTGGTTTTAGTATTAGAGTGATGCTGGCTTCATAGAAGGAATTTGAGGGTTCTCTCTCTTTTTCTATTTTTTTGAATAACAAGTTGGTTGTCTATTCTCCTTAAATGTCCAGTAGAATTCTGTAAATCCATTTGAGCCTGGGTGTTTTTTTAAGTTGTGAAGATTTGTATTACTGTTTAAGCTGCTGGTCTCTTCTTGGTTTAGCTTCGGTGATTCCTATTATTTCAGATATTTACTCATTTCTTTCGGGCTTTCAAATTTAATAGAGTATAGGTTTTTAAAATATTCCCATATAATTTCTGGATCCTTTTGTTGTCTGTTGTGATGTTTCCCCTTTTGTCTCTAATTTTGTTGATTTGAGTTGCTCTTTCTTTCTTTTGATCAACTGGGCTAAGGGTCTGTCTATCTTGTTTATCTTTTCAAAGATCAAGCTCTTAGACTCATTGATTCTTTGTTTTCTTTGTTTCTATTCATTAATCTCTGCTCTGATTTTTGTTACTTCTTGCTTTCTGCTGGGTTTGGGTTTCATTTGTTGTTGCCTTTGAAGTATCCTGAGTTGCAATGTTAAGTCATTTACTTGTGCTTTTTCTGATTTTTTTAATGTAGGCACCTAGAGTTATAAATTTCTCTTAGGACTGCTTTTAAAGTGTCCCTTTTAAAGTATTGTATTGTCTTTTTTATTTAATTCCAGGAACACTTTTCTTTCTTTCTTAATTTCTCCTTTGTCCCATTCATTCAGAACTGGTGCTTGTTTTTGTTTTTGTTTTTGGGACAGGGTCTCCCTGTACTCCAGCTGTCCTGGAACTCACTCTGTAGACCAGACTGGCCTTGAACTCCCAAAGATCCACCTGCCTCTGCCTCCAGAGTATTAGGATTAAAGGTGTGTGCCACCACACCCAGCAAGAGTGTGTTATTTAATCTCCATGAGTTCCCGTTGCTATTAGGGATTCTTCTGGTAGTCATATTACATTTTATTGCATTGTGTTCTGATAAAGTACATGGAATTGTTTCCATTTTTTTGTGTTTGTTGAGGTTTGTTTTGTGCCCCAGTATGTGGTCGATTTTGGAGAAAGTTCCATAGGGTGCTGAATAGAAAGTATATTCGTTGGTGCTTGGGTAGAATATGTGGTAGATTTCTGTTAGGTCCATTTGATATATGGTGTTTTTAATCCAGGTATCTCTCTATTTAGTCTTTGTCAGGTTGACCTGTCTAATGGAGACAGTGAGGTATTCAAGTCCCCTACTACAATTGTGTTAGGACTAATCTGTCTTAAAGTCCTGTTGTGTTGTGATTATGAAGGTGGGTGCACCAGAGTTTGGTGTGTATATTAACGATTGTAATATCTCTTTTGTTAATCATTACTTCGATAAGAATGAAGTGCTGCTCTTCATCTCTTCTGATTAGTTTTCATTTGAAATCTATTTTTTCCAATATTAGAATCTCAACTCCTGCTTATTTCTTAGTACCATTTGCTTGGAATAGTTTTTCCATCCTTTCGCCTTAAGATAGTGCCCTGTCCTTGAAGGTGAGATGGGTTCTTGCAGACAATAAAAGGATGTTTCATATATATATATATATATGTTTGTAATATTTGATTTATTAATTTAGTTGCACATACATATTTAAGTCCATATGTTATGTAAATAGTATGTTAATTTAGAAATACTGCATTATCCTCCTTGCATTTTACAGAGCAATTTTATTCAAAAGCCAGGCCTTTGCCGCTGCCAGAGAGTATTACAGTGCGCAACTTCTAACCGAGCTTTTTAGGGCCCAGAATCTATTTCTACTGTGGTAGTTTGAGACCCAGCACTTTGTAGATCAGTGTAAAACCTGGTCTCTGGAGAGCTTATCCCATCACCATTCTCATTTGTATTACATTAAGAGAGGAGTTTCTCATTTATTCTATAGGTGTGTACATTCATGATTAGCACAATGTAACTACTTATGGTATTACATTCATGATCACCACAATGTAACTACTTATGGTATTACATTTCCAAGTGATTTGTCAAAGGCTTATTTAGAGCAACATCTCCAGCTTGTGATTCTAAGGTCAAATCCAGAACAATTATTAAATAAGGGTTAAATATCTTTGCTATTTCCTTTAATGACTCTATCAGACAACCTCATAAGCATTCAAAAGTAGCACTGATTGAGGTTGTTGCAGGCTAATGTCTTTCTCCCCAAATGGTACCTTGTTTGTTAAAATACAGTAAATGAGATACCTACCATCAACAGGAGAGAGTTTATCAGGGATTTGAATATAAGTTCTCTTAGTCTTTCTTTGAAGGATGATTTTATAAAATTACCTTTGCCTCTGTTTGGCCAGGGAGAGCATCAGTGGCCCCATAGGTAATTATTAAATGAAATAAATAAATGAATATAGTGTTTAAGTGCTTCCCCCTGGTACTATGTATGGCACGTAGCAGGTATTTTCACTGATGTGTATATGTGTTCATAGAAGCCCAGTTCTTTTCCTTTGCCCGAGTCTTATTGTATCTTTTGCACCTTTCCATTTGAGAAATGTCCAGCAGGGTACGTTTGCCCACATATCCACACCTGTGCTCTTGTCAGGCCCTTTAGAAGCAAAGCCCCCCTGGCATCTTTCTACACAGGACTCAGGATATGTACTGGACCAGCTCTCCTTGCTTCCTTTGCCTTCCTTGGCTCAGACAACATCTTTCATCCTTCAAAGATCCACCCTTTCATTATCCATCAGACACATGCTCTTCCTGCTGCTGGGAATTTTGCTTCCTCTGCGACTCTTAAGCCTCTGGTGCCCCCTCCTCAGCAAGGCTCCCTCATCCATAGATGACGTCATCCACTCCCTCCTCACGTCATGCTCTCATAGGATCAGGTATCCCTCATTACAACATTTATCCTGGTTGTAATTTAGCATGTGTTTAGGTGCTTATTTGATTGATGCCTGAATTCACTGGACTCCAAAATATGTTTCTTAATCCACTCCACTAGCCTGTGTCTCTTGATTGGGGAGTTCAGTCCATTGATATTTAAAGTTATTATTGAGAGATGTGTATTGCTTCCCACCATTTTCGTTTCTGTTTGCATCCTTTTTCTAACTTTGTTTTTCCATAGTTATCACTTCATTTCACTTCTTTCTGTTCCTGCTTGGGCATAGTCATTCCTTTCTTCTGCTTTCTGTATTGCTTTGAGTATTCTCTGAAGGGCTGGTTTTCTGGACATGGATTTTTTTCATCTTATTTATGTCATAGAAGATTTTTCTTTCTCCAACTATAAAAGACATTTTTGCTGAGTAAAGCAGTCTAGATTGGCATCTATGGTTGTTTAGAACTGGGAATGCTTTGGTCCAGGCACTTCTGGCTTTCATAGTTTGAATTGAAAAGTCAGCTGTAATTTTGATGGGTTTTCCTTTATATGTGACTTCTTATTTTC
The DNA here is from genome assembly GCA_009823505.1 of Rhizomys pruinosus. Lineage (NCBI taxonomy): Eukaryota > Metazoa > Chordata > Mammalia > Rodentia > Spalacidae > Rhizomys > Rhizomys pruinosus. The sequence goes on along the minus strand of VZQC01003736.1, from coordinate 867,269 downwards.
TTTTGCAGCTTTCAGTATTCTCTCTTTGTTCTGAACATTTAGTGTTATTACTGTGATAAGGCGTGGAGAGTTTCTTTTTTGGTCTGGTATATTTGGTGTTCTAGGTGCTTCTTATATTTGGATGGGAATGTGTTTCCTTAATTTTGGGAAATTTTCTTCTACAATTCTGTTAAAGTTCTGGTGAATACCATCATCCTGAAATTCTTATCCTTCCTCTATGCCTATGATGCATAGGTTTTTGTCTTTTTTATGGTGTTCCACATTTCATATTCCATTCCTGTGTTTTTAAATTTTTAAATAATGTTTGCAGTCAAATTCTTCAACATTTTTGTCCAGTCTTGATATTCTATTTCTACTTCATTCATTCTGTTGCTGAGGCTTTCTCCTTCATTTCCAGATGGCTTATTGAGTGTCCCCTTCATTCAGCATTTCAGCTTGGATTTTCTGCAGTATTTTTATCTCTTTTGTGAAGTCAGTCAGAAGTTTATCCCTAGCTTCTTTTAGTTCTTTGATTGTTTATTTGTGTGTTCTTTAAATTCCTTGAACTCTTTGATCATGTTTATGATTGTTCTTTTAAATTCTGTGTCCTGGGTTATGTCTAGAGGGTCCCCATTGTAGAACTCTTCTACAGGACTGGGAGTATGTAGTAGAAATGTATTATTTGGGTTTTTCATATTATTTTCTCATAGTGATTTTAGCTTGTGGATTTGTGTGTGTGTGTGTGTGTGTGTGTGTGTGTGATTCTGCTCTGAAACTCAAGTCTTCCTGTGTTGAGTTGAAAACTCCCAGGCAGGCCAGAAACCCCTGGACCCTCGAACTATGTGGAGGATGGCTTCAGGCACTTATTCTTTTAAAAATTATTTTTATTTATGTGTAATGCCTACATGTGTGTCAGTGTACCCATGCTGTGCAATGCTGGAGGAGTGAGAAGAGGGTGTTTTATCCCCTAAAACTGGACTTATGGATAGTTGTTAGCCATCATGTAGGTGCTGTGTGGGAAATTTTAGTTAAGATGGGTAGCATTCTAAACCAATGGGACCTCCCTGTCCACACCCATGGGGTGGGGTGTAGTGACGAAAAGGTTTAGGATTTGGCCCTGGGAGTAGAGTCATGCTGTCTGTATAACCAGACATTTTGGAATAAAGCTCTCTCTGTACTTGGACCTTAACATGCGTCCATGCGGCGTGCTTTCCTGCACATGTTTTCCACATGGGCCATCCTAGGAATAAATGGGACAGCCCACGGTGCTGGGAATCAAACCAGGGTCTTTCACAAGAGCAGCCGGTGCTCTTAACCACTGAGCCACCTCTCCAGCCCCTCTTGTTTCTTTTTTTTTTTTTTTTTTTTTTTTTTTTTTTTTCTTTCGAGACGGGGGTCTACCTGTAGCCCCAGCTGTCCTGGAACTCACTCTGTAGACCAGGCTGGCCTTGAACTCATAAAGATCTGCCTGACTCTGCCTCCTGAGTGCTAGGATTAAAGGTGTGCACCACCACGCCTGGCTTTTTTCCTTTTCTTTTTTTGACAAACACACAGGAAGGACATGGATGGGTGTGACAGTGACTTCTACCTGATATCAACGAAATAGTCCTTGAGTTGAGTTTTCTGTCTGCTCATTCTTGTATGTAGCTCCATCCCCTCCATGCATACAGATTTCTAGCACCTTTGAAATATCCTAAGAGCTGACAGCTCTGGGCCTAAATTTCTGCATCATAATATGTTGTCAGTGTTAACCAAACACTGTGCTTTTGGCTAGGCCCTTTGCTTTAAGTGTTCTACAGCAAATTCCGTCATGGTATCAGTCTCCTCAGAGCTCTAGTGTGAAGCCACGCGGAATGCCGTGCTGCACTGGATGAGGCAACAGCCCCTCTGACTGACTCAGGACATAAGTTATTTGTAGGCAGTCATACATGCATAGTGTATGATTAACTGTAAATCCTTAAAAACTGTACAGAGGTAGAGAGACAGCTCAGTTGGTAAAGTGCTGAGGACCTGGGTTCAGTCCCCAGAATCCTCATCAAAAAAGCCAGCCATGATAGTCTACTCTTGGAATCCTATAGTGGAGAGTTAGACCCTAGTGGATCCCTAAAGACACTGCCCACCCAGCCCAGACTACTTAGTGAGCTTCAGGGCAGTGAGTGGTCTTGTCTCAAAAGTTAAGTGGTCAAAGCCTGAGAAACACCATGTGAGGCTGTCCCCTAGCCTCTGCACATACCTGCACACATATGTGCACACACATACACACATAAAATTTGTATAACATACTCCAAAACTATGTGCTTTCTGCAAACACTAAAGGAAGGGGTAGAGCTTGATCACATGACAGGCATGTTTTATTTGGCCCATTAATACTGTTGGGCAAAAAAAATCAAAATAATTGTCAATATTTTAAAAAACCTTCAAAATGTGGTAGAACTGAGCTTGCATTCCTACAAGACAGCGCCATCAAAGGAAACAGTGCTAAGCCTGTATCTGTCACCCCTGAATATCTTAGATATGACTTGGGTGTTGATTGAGGTTGGGGGTTATGCTGTAGAGACACTGATGGACACATCCGGGTGGCTTACAGGAGAGGCTTAACTCATTTCCACTGTATGTCCCTGGTGGTAGACCATTGTTCTGTTCACACTCTCTTCACCCCTCTTTGCACAAGCAATTACTCTCTCCGAAGCATCACTAGTACTTGAAGCAGGAGAAGGAGCATGGATAAAGCCCACTCACTCAAAGAGAGGATGCCCAAAGCTAGTTCAAGGTCAACATGGAACCAGTGTGGCTCAGAAGTGGACCCACCCCCAGAGACAGCCATTATGCATGTGTGGCACAGCCGCTCCAACCTTCCATGGACTGTGCATGCCCCAGCACCTGGTCTCCACAGATATTTGAGAATGTGGCTGCTCTGTCCTCTGGAACTGGAAAGTTGAGTTGTGTCAAAGCTAACGCATGAATGTCACTCTAAAGCCATCTGTGGATTAGCATCTGCAGAGTCTTCAGAAAGAATTATGTGGACCCTGAAGGAGGAAGAAGTGCATTATGGGGGAGTTCAACTGTTCACCTGTATCCAGTATCTCTGGACTATGGCAGGCTTGTATTCTTATGTCGGTTGCAACTACACCTGATAGGTTTATGAATTCTTTCATGTTTTTGAGGGCCTTATAGCCTGTAGTTGTCATCGTAGGCTGTGCACACATAAGGAGGGTAGAGGAGAATGCCAAGAGTCCTGCTCTGACACTCCGCCTTATTGCCTTGGCATAGGGTGTCTCACTGAACCTGATGCTCTGTTTTGGTTAGGCTGGCTGGATCCACCCACTTCTACCATCCCCTTTCCAACCCAGTGCTGGGGTTATAGGCAAGCGAGTTACTCCTGCTGCTTTCTGAACGTGGGTCTTCCTGCTTGTGCAGGAAGTAGTTTACCCATGGAGGTCTCCTAAGTCTCTTCACAGGGTCTCTCTGAGATACCCCCATTTCTTGCTTCTGGCTCTATCTGCAGAACACATAAGCATCTCAGTCGCAGGGTTAAACAAGCCAGGCTGTGGGGCCTCTGGCGCTGAGCTACACTGACCCATATGCTGACCTTTGCATGCAGACTCAGCTGTCAGACATGGCCTTCGGGCCCTCAGGGGGTCCAGTACAGCTCTGCCTTGGAGAACAAGCAAATGCTGGGCGTATGAGGCTACACACCAGTCTTGTGAAAAGCTGAGTCGGCACTTCATGCAGGTCTCCGCCTTGCACCACAGCTGAGTTGGCACTTCATGCAGGTCTCCGCCTTGCACCACAGCTGAGTCGGCACTTCATACAGGTCTTGGCGTTGCACCACAGCTGAGTTGGCACTTCATGCAGGTCTCTCGGCATTGCACCACAGCTGAGTCGGCACTTCATGCAGGTCTCGGCGTTGCACCACAGCTGAGTTGGCACTTCATGCAGGTCTCTCGGCATTGCACCACAGCTGAGTCAGCAGAGAAGCCTGAGCAGTAGCTGAAGGTGTTTATGTGAAATGAAGCAGGAAGATAAGGTTTGTTTTGTGGAGTTCCCTGGTAGGCCTAGGGAAAAGGTCCCAGCCATTCCTCCTCCTGGTCTCTCGCTCATAGCAAGTGCTTCTCTGCTCAATGCCCTCAGAGTCCACTAAGCACCTTCACCTCAGCTCTGCCATGAAACTCTTCTGGAACTCAGGGCCTCAGGGTGGGGGGTGGTCTGAGTGTCCGCCCTGCTGGAAATGCCATGCTAACACAGGAGGGACACAAGATCAAATTTCTTCACCTAGCCGCATACAGCTATAGGGATGTGCAGAGCCAATGTTCAGTTTCACTTTCTATTAGAACTGCAGCATTTAATTCTACTAAATGTGCCTCAGTTGGTATAGTGTTTGCCTAGCAGGGTGGTCGCCTGGGTCCAGTCACAGCACTTCATAGACTGGACATGGTGGGGTATTCCTGTAACTCCAGCACTCGGGGTGGAGGCAGTAGGATCAAAAGTTCAAGTCCAGTGTGGGCTACTGGCATGCTCAAGGCTAGCCTGGGCTACATGAAACTCTACTTCTAGATGAACAAATAAATGTGAAGTTATTTGGCACATTAACAAGGATATTTTTCAGGACACACTCTTTGTTTTAAGCAACAAGGAACCATGTGAATAATGATGCCCTGTCTTTTTGTTCTTATTAAAAAGGCATTAAGGGGCTGGAGAGATGGCCTAGCGGTTAAGAGCACTGACTGCTCTTGCAGAGGACCAGGGTTCAATCCCCAGCATGCACATGGTGGCTGAGAACCGTCTGTAACTCCAATTCCAGGAGAACTCCAGTTCCAGGGAAATACGACACCCTCTTCTGTCCTCTGCGGCATTGCATGACACGGGTGCACAAACCTACATGCAGACAGTACATTCACATAAATAAATAAATAATTTTTTAAAAAGGTGGAATTAAGGGCTAGGGAGATGGCTCCATAGTTAAGAGCACTGGCTGCTCTTGAAGAGGACCTGGGTTCAATTCCCAGCACCCACATAACAGCTAACAACTGTCCATAACTCTAGCTCCAGTGGAATCCAATGCCCTCCTCTGACCTCTGGGGGCATTGCACAACATGGGTGCACTTACTGCACACAATATGCTTATACACATAAAATAAAAATAATAAAATGTTAAACAGCATTAAGGGTTGAAGAGATGGCTCAGTGGTTAAGAGTATATACTGCTGTTACAAAAGACATGAGTTCCATTTCCAGCACTCACAGCCAGTGGCTCACAACCACCTGGACTCTAGCTCCAGGGGATCCAACGCCTCTGTTCTCTGAAGGTACTCACACCCATGTACACAGACCCCCACACACATACTCACACCCATGTACACAGATCCCCACACACATACACCCATGTACACAGACCCACACACACATACACCCATGTACACAGACCCCCACACACACACTCACACCCATGTACACAGACCCACACACACATACACCTATGTACAGACTCACACACAGACACATACTCACACCCATGTACATAGACCCACACACAGACACATACTTAAAAACAATTTTTTTAAAGGGCACTAAAAAAAAATCTGCCTCAGATTTCAAGCTTGGAAATCTTCACTTCAAAAGCATTTGGCCATCTATTGATGAGAGAGAAGCAATGGCCTGTGATTAAGAAATGACACACCTTTAACTTACCAGCGTCCCCTAACAGATGAACACCAAGTCTCCCAAGGGTCTGGGTGGCTGGTTCAGCAGAGGCGGTCAGCAGCTGCTGCTTTTCTTGCTGACCATTGCACGGCCAAGTGTGAGCTTGTTAGGAGCTGTAAGCCTGCTCGTAAAGAGTTAACTCTGAAATAGCTTCAGAACTGTCCTCTAAGGTGCAGACGTGCAGAGAAGCTTCCTACCTGCATACCTGATGTTCCGGAGGAACCTTATCATATGCAAATATTATCTGCAGGAGCCAGCAGCCCCTGGAGGAAGCTTATCACGGACAAACAATCTCTGCTGGCGCAAACATCCAGCCCCGATAAACTTTAACTTTTACAAGAGCCACCATCCACCCCCTCCCTCTTCCTGATTCTTCCCGCCTTTTACTAAATAAAAACCGCTGTCTTTGTTCAATAAATCAGACTTTGACAACCTCCTTGCAAAGTCTCGTTCTTTTCTCTCACTCATCTCCACAGGTTTTGGGGTATCCCTCGAGTACCTAACGTTACATGCCCCTGCAGGCAGGGACATATTGGCACCCGACATAGGGGCTCGAGGTAAGAGACCCCTCTACCAGACAAGGAACACGGAGGTCCGGCCGGATGACTATACCGAGGGCGCTTCGCCATCAGCGGAACGCGGAAAACCTCGAGAAAGAGAGGGCGCTTTGCCATCAGTGGAGCATGGAAAACCTCGAGAACGAGAGGACGTTTCGCCACCCACGGAACGCAAATCCTCGGGAGAAACAGGTAAGTGGTTCCTTGATCTTTAAAGATGGGCAATTCACTGTCTAAGGAAGAAAAGTTTATTCAGTACTTTAAGACAGCTTTCAGGGAGAGAGGAATTAGGGTTAAGAAAAAAGATTTAACTAGATTTTTTATATTCATAGGGGATACATGTCCCTGGGTGGTCCTTGATGGGCCCTCAATTCACCCCAAAACATGGAAAAAGGTGAAACAGGATCTTGACTGCATCATGCAGACTAAGGGACCAAATAGTATTCCTGTCCAGACTTTTACTTATTGGACTGTAGTTAATGAGATAATTCAAGACCCCCCCC
>VZQC01003736.1:813502-858916 GCA_009823505.1 Rhizomys pruinosus | reverse complement strand
GGAGTAAAATATGATTCTTAATTTTGTAACAGCACTCAGAAATTTCTTTTTTTTTTTTTTTTTTGCAATCGGAAGACTTAATGGTAATTGTATTGTTTTTCACCGTGCCACCTACTTTTATTCTGTGGATAGTTTCTTTTTTTTTATTTGTATTTCTTTATTTTCTCTTTAACAAATCTAGACCCGTGCTTTCCCGCTCATTCCCCCCACCCCGTCAGAGCTCGTGCATTCTGCCAGACATACTTTCCATCTCTTAGTCTTTCTCATATATTTCCCATGGGGACGTTGACTGTTTTTGAGGCAGAAGTTCACTGTCTTTCAGTCAGTTCTTGATGCAGTATTTTTCTGTGTTGTGTTGTTTGTTTCCAAAATGCGTTATGTCCAACTGCTTTGTACAGAAGCTCAGGGGGGCCCTACACAAGAAATACTTACAACTGGGTAATTGGCACTGCATCCACAGATGAGGGATACATTCGTCGTTTGTTTTCTGGACTGTGTTACTTAACTCAGGCATGATGCCCTCTAGCTACAGCCATTTTCCTGCAACGCTCGTGATCCGTCTTTCTTTACTGCTGCATCGAACCCCATTGTGTAGATACCACATTTTCTCTTTCCCCTCGTCAGTTGAGGGGGATTTAGGTTGATTCCAGCTCTTGCTATTGTTGAAGAGAGCTGAAATAAACAGGCTGTGCATGTATCTCCTTCTGTGTTGGCGTAAGTCTTGAGGGTAATGCCCAGGCGTGGTTATTGGCTGGGTCGGGGGTCGGGTGGCCAAGTTCATTCCAAGTCTTCCCAGGGTTCTCCCACACTGCTTCCATAGTGGCTGTACGAGTTTACATTCCCACCAGCAGTGGATGAGTGTTCCCTTCCCATTAACCTCTCCAGCACTTGGTATCATTTGTTTTCTTGTGACCTAGCCAGTCTACTGGAGTAAGATGATATCTTAAATTGGTTTTTGATTTGCATTTCCTTAATGATTAGTGATGTTGAGCCGTTCTTGAGGTGTTTCTCAGACATCTCTAATTCCTCGCTTGTGACGTCTCTGTTCAGTTTCTTTGCCCTCCATCTATTGAGCGGGTCGTTTGTTTTCTTTTTTCTTTGTTTTTTGAGTAGTTTCTATATTCTGGAAATCAATGCTTTGTCAGATGTATTGCAGTGAAGGTTTCCTCCCACTCTGTGGGATTTCTTTCCACTTCCTTGATTTGTTTCTTTTGATGTACAAAAAGCTTTTGAGTTTGCTGCTGGGTCCCATTTGTCAATTGTCGACCCTTAATTTGTGCAGCTGATGTCTGATTTAGGAATTTAGGAAGTCTTTTCCTCGCCTATGTCTTGGTAGTATGCTGCCAACTTTTTCTTCATCACCTTCAGAGTTTGGGTTTCACGTGAGGTCTTTAATCCATCTGGAGTTGACTTTTGTACAGGGCGAGAGGTTAGGGTTAATTTCATTCTTCTACAAGTGGTGCTGCCAGTTTTGCCACCACCACTTGCTGAGATGCTTCTTTTCTCCATTGTGGTTTCTTGGCCCCCTGTCAAATATGAGATGGATGAAATTGTATGTGCTCAGTTTGGATCTTCGGTTTTGTTCATTGGTCACAGGTCTGTTTTTGCTGCCAGTACAGGCTGTTTTTATGACTATAGCCCTGTAGTATAGTTTAAATCTGGTATAGAGATCCCTCCTGTGTAGCTCTTTTCCCTCCGGATTGATTTGGTATTCGGGGTCTTTTTTTCTCCAAATGAAATTTAGAATTTTTTTCCAAAGCCTGTGAAGAAGAAACTCTTGGGGATTTTGATTGGGATTGCATTAAAATCTATACAAGAGTTTTGGTTTAAATGGACATTTTTACAATGTTAATTTTCCCAATCCATGAGCATGGGAGGTTTTTCCATCTTATGAGGTCTTCTTCAATTCTTTCTTTAGGGTTTAAAATTTTTGTTTGTAGATTGTCTTTGTGTCTTTGGTTAGGTTTGTTCCTAGGTATCTTTGTGTTTTGAGTGCTATTGTGAGTGGGGAAGGTCTCCTTGAATTCTTCTCAGTTGCTTGTTCGTTGGTGTTAAAGAAAGGCTATTGATTTTTCTAAGTTAATTTTGTATCCTGGCCACTTTGCTGAAAGTACTGTAATAAGGGGCTTTCTAGGAGTATTTCTGTGTGGAGTTTTTAAGCATCCTAAGTAAACATCTATCATCTAGCAAATAAGGGATAGTTGACTTCCTCTTTTCCATTAGTAACTCCGTTTAATCTTCCTTTTTGCCGATTTTTGCCTAGCAAGTGTTTCACGCACATATTGAAGAGGAGGGTGACAGGGGCAGCCTTGCGAGTTACTACCTTTAAAGGATGTTGCCCCCTGTTTCCGTTCATTTCCCCATTTAGAGAGTATTGGCTGTGGGTTTCCTGTATATTGCTTTGATTACATTTGAGGCATAGATCGCTGCGCCAATCCCAATTCCTCTAGGACTTTAACGTGAAGTGGATGCTGGATTTTGTCAAAGGCTTTTTAATATTGGTGATGGTTTTGGTTTTTTTTTGTTTTGATGTCGTTTACGCCATGTTGAGATGTTATGAGATTGATTTTCGTATGTTGAACCAATCCCTCATATCTGGTATTGAATGCCAAACTTGGTCCATGATGGATGATCTTCTTTGATGTGGGCTGTATCATTGTGCAAGTATTGTTGTTTTAAATTTTTGATCTGTGTTCATAGATGAGATGGGCATGAATAAGTTCTCCTCTTTTAGTTTGTTTCTTTGCTGGTTTTGGTAAGCATGATGTGGGGCGTCATAGAAGGAATTTGGAGAGAATTCCCTCTGATGTATCTTCTAAAAACAATTTGAGAATAATGGTTTGTAGATCTTTTTGGAAATGTTTTATATAGAATTGCTGTCTGCGGAAACCGTCTGGGCCGGACTTTTTTTCGTTGGGATGTTGCTTTTCTCCCATCCTCTATTTTCTTGCAATTAGGGGTCTGTTTAAGTGGTGGTCTCTCTTGGATTAGCTTTGGTGATTCCACAGGATTTCAGAATATCCATCCTTTCTTCACGGTTTCTAACTTGAGTAGAATATAGGTTTTGTGAATATTCCCATGATAATTTTCTAGATCATTCTTTTCCATTGTCTCTGTGTGATATTTTCCCTTTCATACTCTGATTGTATTGGATTTGGGTTGTTCTTCTTCTTTTAGGTTACCTGGGGCTAGAGCTCTGTCTATCATGTTTATTCTTCTCAAAGACCACATCTTTGGTTCATTGTTTTTTGTATTGTTTTCTCTTGTGTTCTCTTTCATGATTTCTGCCTCTGATTTTTGTTATTTCTTTCTGTCTGTTGTATTTAGGGTTCATCTGTTGTTGACCTCTCAAGCTGCTTTTTAGCTGTAGTGTTAGATCATCACTGTGCTCTTTCTGTTTTTCTAATGTAGTAGCACCCAGGGCATAAAATTTCACCTCTTAGGACTGCTTTTAAAGGTATCCCATAAGTTTTGTTGTGTTTGTATGATTCAATTGTCATTCAGTTTCCAGGAATGTTCTGTTATTTTCTTTCTTATCTCTTCCTTGACCCATTGCATTATTCAGAGTGTTTTTGTTTAGGCTCATGTGTTCTTGTAGTGTAAGTGTAGAGTTTATCCTGGGTTGATAGTGAGGTCATTGCCATCGTTGTGGTCTACAGGAATGCATGAAATTGTTTCAATCTTTTTGAATTGTGGAGGTTTCTTCTGTGTCCAAGTTTGTGGTCATTTTTGGAGAATGTTCCTGATGGGTGCTGAGTAGAAAGTGTATTCTCTGGTATTAGGAGTGGAATATTGGTAGATGTCTCTGAGGTCCATTTGGTTGTATCATATCGTTCAGTTCAGATGTCTCTCTGTTTATTTCTTGTTCGTTACCATCCAAAGGAGCTCAGTGGGTATTGATAAGTCCCACTAATAGATGTGATGGGGTTATTTGTGACTTGTGGTTCTTGGAGAATTGTTCTTTATTAAAGTTTGGTGCAAGATAATTTTGGAGGTTTATTCATATGACAATTCTTGGTGGCAATTGTTTCCTTTGATGAAAAATGTAATGGCTTCTTCTTTGTATCTTCTGTATTTCCTTACTTTGAAGATCTATTTTTTCGATATTAAAATAGCAACACACTGCTTTCTTTTTGGTACCATTTGCTGGAATTCGTTTTTTCCATCCTTCACTTTAAATGTGCTGTGCCTAGTAAGTAAGATGTGTTTCTTGAGACAGCATATTGATGGTTCAGTTTCTTACTCCAGTCGTCCCGTCTAGTTTTGATTGGGGAGTTTTAGTCCATTAATATTACGAGTTTGTACATGAAGGTATGTGTATTGTTCCTTTTGCACATTAATTAATCCATCTGTGATTTTGTTTAGGGTTTCTACTTCTGCAGTTATTGCTTTTATTATTTCTTTCTATTTGTTGCCTGGTTGGTATTTCTTAAATTCTGATTCTTTGTTCTTTGGAATTGCTTCAAGAGTTCTCCTGAAGGGTTGGTTTTCCGGACATGTATCCTTTCATGCTTCTATGCTATGTCATGGAAGTTTGTTCCTCTCTCCTTCCAACTTATTGACATTTTGCTGGGGATGATAACCTGGGTTGGCATCTATTGTCCTTTAACACTGGGAATGCTGTTGCCTCCAGGTTCTTCTTGCCTTCATTATTTTGCTGAGATCCGTTGTTATTCTGATAGGTTTCCCTTATAGGTCAATTGTTGTTTTCTCTTGTGGTTTCAGAATTTGTCTTTGTTTTGGGTGATCCGACATTTTAACTATGTGGCTGTGGAGAATTTCTTTCTGATCTTGTCTGTTTGGAGTCTATGTGCTTCTTGTATTGGTATTGGTTTGTCCTTTTTAGTTTGGGGAATTTTCATCTATTATTCTGTTGAAGTCTTATCATACCTTTCTTTGGGATTCTTCTCCTTCCTCTTTTCCTATGCTGCGGCGGTTTGATCTTTTCATAGTGTCCCACACTGCCTGGTTGTTCCATTTTTTGTGTATTTTAAATTTTCATATCTTTCCTTGAGGTTTTTAGTTGTTCTGGTTGTCCTCCGGTCTGATATTCTTTGTTCTGCTTCCTCCATTCTGCTTCTGGGCTTTTTTCATTCCTTTCCTCTGAATGGATGAGTTTGATTTCCTTTTTATCCTCTGATTTCTTAGTGTTTCTATTTCTTTTTGGAGCTTCTCGATCTCTTTTTGTAGCTCTTTGTTTGCTGGTGGTTTCTTTTTCTTTTTCAGCATGGGATCTTTAGTGTTTTCTACTTCCTTCCGGGATTGTCATTCTCTCTCTCCTTCTCTGTTTTTTTTCTTTTCTTCTTTAATTTGTTCTTATGATTTGTGTTCTTTAAGTATTTTCCCAATGGTTTTCCTGGTGTCTGTGTCCGGGCATTCCCCGGGGGACCCACTGAGGATCCATAGGGTGGTAAGCTTGCGTGGGATTATCCTGCACCTTTCCAGTGTAGTTCTCTCTTCGTGATCCTGGCATATGGGCTTCTCCTTGCCTGTATTCCAATGTGAGATCCTGAATGCCTCTTCACTGTGTTGAAGGTCTTTGCTTGCCTCCTTCAAAGCTTTTTTCTTTTCAAAAGCGGGGGGGGAGGGGGGGGTGGCTATTCAGCCCGCGCCCCGGCACTGCCTGCTGGGGCTCAAGAGAATCTCAAATCTCAAGAGTCGCACAAGCGTGCCTTTAATACCGCTGGGAGGAAACTCCGCCCCCACAGCCACTAGATCTAATCAAGCCAAAGACCACACCTTTAATCCCGCTGAGGGGATAATCCCAACCTCACAGCCACAAAGGCCAATCAAACCACAAGACAGCAGGACCAAACGATCAGCAATCAGCTCGCCATGGTCACCCAGTTCCTACCTATTTGTCCCCTCTTCCTGCCGCTGGGCTTCAGGAGATCTCCCAGAATTTCATAGTAATGTTTCTGCACCCAAAGGACCCTGGTGTGCTGATTAAAGCGTGTGCCACCACGCCCAGCCAGGAGACCAAAAACATAAAGCACAGTCTTCACGAACCTGACCCACCAGTTCTTTGAGACCAATCCTTCCTTAACAAAACACAGTTTGCCAGCCTGATCACAAGGGGGCACAGACCAGAAAGGTCCTTTTCTCCACGAGGAAGTAAGGAGGAGGTGAGGGAGGAAACAGGCTCAAAAATTCTTGCAAAAAACATAACAGAGCCCAAAAACAAAGCTGCTCCAGACTGCTCTCCCTTGCTCCTGGAGGCAAGACGAAGCTGTAATGCACCCCTTGGAAGCCATGCAACACCCCCTGATCCAGATGCCAGACTCAAAATCAGTCTCTAGCAAGATGGAAAGGTTGCCAGAGTGCTCAGGAATTCCAAGCTCTAAAGACCTCCTCCCAAGGCAGACTGCTGATGCAAATTTTACTAGCCTGTAAGAAGCAGATTATCTCTGGTCCTTTGTGATGCAACTGGGTCCGATTTTTGTAAATACATTTTAAACAAGGTGCTGCTCATGAAGCAGCTGTTCTCACAGCTACTGAAAGTGACCCTACTGGGTCATTAGAGACAAGGGAGTCACCTTCCCAGATGAGCTGCTGGAGTCCTGATCCAGAGTCTACTGTGGGCTCTAAGTGGGTGTGAACATTAAAGTGACCCACCTCTGAGCAGTGGTCACCAGAGCAGTCAGGTTCAAATGGACCTGAGTCTGAAGCAAGTTCAGGTGGTGAGAGGTGAGAAAGGCCTTCTATGACCAACTCCAGCTCTGTCTGATGCATCACAAAAAAATCTCTAACCTGCCTTTTTTTTCATCAGAGACTCAGAATAGGCTTTTCCCTTCTTTAATCAGTAAAAACAGCACAATTTCAGTCCTTGTTTATCCTTTCCATACCTTTTTTTTGTCTGAAACATCCACAACTCCTCCCCAGTGCAGGGACAGTAAGCCCCAGCCCATCAAACACACAATTTTATCTTGCCCACATTTTTTTTACTGGTTCCAATATGCTTGATGTATCCTTTTACTCATAAACAACTCTCACTCACACTTAGGCCCCACCCATGACCAATGGGATTGAAAATTACCAATAGTCACATACACATGTGGAATACCAAACACTCACCACATGCTTTTTCTTTTTTTTTTTTTTTTTTTTTTTTTTGTCTTTTTGAGACAGGGGTCTCCCCATAGTCCCAGCTGTCCTGGAACTCACTCTGTGACCAGGCTGGCCTTGAACTCACAAAGATCTGCCTGCCTCTGCCTCCCAAGTGCTAGGATTAAAGGTGTGCGCCACCACGCCCAGCTAAATACCTGTAACTTTAGACCATTTAATTTGGAGATCAAATCCATCTTAACAGATAACAAATAAAACCTTTAGAAAACCAGTTTAGAATTTTTTTTGTAGGAACTTAGGACCCAGGTTCAAATTAGGCCTTTGAAAAAGTTTAAGAGGCATGCCAAAGTAAGCTTATTATATGTGCACAATATAGAATGAACAAAACTTTGAAGTGGCCACTTTTAACAGAAACCACACAGAGGAACACACATGATACAAATCTCAGACACATGAGGGAGAACAGTTAATACACAGAGAGCTTGCATAGACATTTGACTTCAATATAAGTGAGATTTCCTTTTTCCTTAAGTGTGGCATTAAGTTCCCTACCCACCTAGTCCCATATTTTGGATGAATGGAGGGGCCGTCCAATATAACTACGTGGACAGAGGTCTCCAATGAATATAAAAAAACTTTTTACCAAATCTTTGTTTTTTTTTTTTTGCATGACTTGGCCCTTTCATTGTGAGCGGCATTTGCGGCGTTCAGGTCAGCTCTCCTACCCCGAGCCCCACAAATTGAACATAAGGCTCATTATTTCCTTGGATTGCTTTAGGCTTTAGGAACTGTTCTGTAGTTTTAAGGATAGGTGCTGAAGAAGGGGAGTCTGTAACCCGGACTCTTCTCTCCCTGAAGGCTGTCTCTCTTCCTTAGACAGCGAATGGCCCATCTTAAATATGAGCCAATTGGCCTATCTTTAATATGAGACAAAGAACTACTCACTTCTTTTCCCCGAGGATCTGCACTCCGTGGGTGGCGAAGTGTCCTCTCTTTTTTCCCGAGGTTTTCCGCGCTCTGCTGATGGCGAAGCACCCTCTCTTTTTCCCGAGGTTTTCCGCGCTCCGCTGATGGCGAAGCGCCCTTGGTATTAAGTCATCCGGCTGGACCTCCTTGTTCCTTGTCTGGTAGAGGGGTCTCTTACCTCGAGCTCCTACATCAGGCACCAATATGACCCTGTCTACAGGTCATGTAACGTCAGGTACCCGAGAAGGACCCCAAAACCTGTGGAGATAAGCGAGAGAAAAGATTGAGACTTTGCAAAGGTTGTCAAAGTCTAATTTATTGAGCAAAGACAGCAGTATATATTTAGCAAAAGGCGGGAAGCATATGGGGGAGTGTAAAGCAGGGTAATCAGTTGATCGGGCTCTCTGGCGTCAGAGGAGGGTCTGTTTTTGCAAAATCACTGAGTTGAGACATCGGGCTGGAGTATCTGGTGACTTTTGCTGCAGGTCCGCACCCAGCTCTTGGGAAAGGCTGGTGGCTTTTACTGCACGTCCGCACCCAGCTCTTGGAAAAAGGCTCGAGGTGACAATTCAGAGTCAACTTCCTTGTAAGCAAGCTCAGCGTAAGTAAGCTAAAGCCTGCAGCTCCTTACAAGATGCTTGGCCTAGCAGACCTATGTAGAGCATTCTTTGAAGGCAGAGGCTGGCCCTGGCAACTGCTCAGACAGCGACGGCATCCTCACAGCTCGCCAGTGCCTTGTCATCTGGGTGTGTTTTCACAGACTTTCTGCCTGCCTGTTTCTCCTTCTCTTTGTGGCTTAGGCTATGAAAATTACTCCTCTAGTAACTTTCTGGCTACCTCGAGCCCATGCAGCAGAAGACTTAGCATCAGCTCTTTGCCTGCCATAGCGCGTCTGGTTGGTGGGTTGTGAATGCTAGTCCCAAGTCAGCCCCGTTTCCCCAGCTGTGGACTCCATGACTGTGGGCACTGTATTGGAGTCAAGAGATGTTTGACATGGAGTAAGACTCAGTGAGCTCAGAAAGAGTGAGTGATGGACACTGGGCTGGGGCATAGGTGACAGTGAATGGACACTGGCTGGGGCACAGGTGATAGTGAATGGACACTGGCTGGGGCACAGGTGATAGTGAATGGACACTGGCAGGGGCACAGGTGATAGTGAATGNTAGGCTGCTGTTGATATTCTGTATCAGAATGCATAATAGAATCACTGTATTCTGTGTTTATACTTCACCATCCCATAAGCCCTGTCATAGAGGCTTCTCCAAATCAAAGGAAAGTCACAGACTGAGAAATATTGATGGGGAAAGTTTCTACCACTGAATGTGTCATAAAATTGTATGCCTGCTTCTACTCTCCAGTGTTCAAAGTATATTACTATATGATGGTGTTTCATTGGCTGGCATGTCAGAAATGCATGTGGTGCATTTCACAAGTATAGTCATATCCACCTTTGAATAGTTTCTCTGAACAAATTTGGTTAATGATAATAATAGCCAAAAGGTTCTTGCCATATCAAGCACAGTTTATTTGATACACAAATGTCTGGTGTATTCTCTTAATTCTGCTGATTAAATATAAATTCCTCTTCATATCAGCCGAGGTTTGACCAGAGCCAGCCCCACTGACTCTCCAATGATATCTACTCTGCTTCTCTCTCATGCGTGCCTCATTTCCAACAAGTTTCCAAGTATTTCTAGAAATCTCTTTACATATTTGTCTCTACTCATACTTCTCTATGCTTTGAATTCCTTTCCTCCTCACTGGATGTTCCTTTCTAGTGATCCCATCTAATTCTAATCATCGCCAAAGGCCTCATCTCTAAATTTCATAGTCAGATGAAGCTCCAAATATCTTATTAATTTATAGTGATGATTTTAAAATGTCTTTGCACATTTTTGTACATTTCCCATTCTTTTCCCACAGAAGCTCTATTGTAATTCATATTTCTTAAGAAAAACTAGTGTAATAATATCATTGTAAGAACAAAAAGACAGTCATTGTTTTTGCTCTTTTTGAGACAGGGTCTTCCTTTAGTCCTAGCTTGCCTGGAACTCGCTCTGTAAACCAAGCCGGCCTTGAACTCACAGAGATCCACCTGCCTCTGCCTCCCGAGTGCTGGGATTAAAGGTGTGCACCACCACACTCACCTTGAGAGTCATTAATTTTTTTTAATTTTTTTTTTTATTTCCATACGTGTATGAATGTATTGTGTGCATGCAAGTCTGTGCACCCATGACGTGCAATGCCGCGGAGGTCAGAAGAGGGCGTCAGACTCCCCTGGAACTGGAGTTCTCTTGGAATTGGAGTTTCAGACGGCTCTCGACCGCCATGTGGGTGCTGGGGATTGAACCCGGGTCCTCTGCAAGAGCGGTCGGCGCTCTTAACCGCTAGGCCATCGCTCCAGCCCCAGTCCCTCTTTCTTTTGTGGAGAAAACTAGTCTCCAAATGGTTGAGACTGACCCAAGTCCACAGAACTGGCTTCTGGTCCATGTCTTTTGCATCCCCAGGATCAAGGGTCCCAACAGGCTGTTCCCACCAGCTGGCTTTGCCTACTGTGATCCTCCGGTCAGTCTACCTCAGTGCCAGCACCTGTTCACTCAGACTTGCCATTGGTCATAGATGACCATGGTTACCACACCAGGTCTAGTGGTCTCTGTGTGACATTGTAGTTTTTTTGGGGGGGGTCTTTTAGAGATAGTGTCTCCCTTTAGTCCCAGCTGGCCTGGAGCTTGCTCTGTAGACCAGGCTGGCTTTGAACTCGCAGAGATCTACCTGCCTTTATCTCCCAAGTCCTGGGATTAAAGGCGTTCACCACCACACCTGGCCACATTGTAGTTTTATTTGCTAAACATTTAAATATACTTTCTGCCTCACAGAAGGCTTCCTGCCTCAGCTCCATCCTATAGATATGAAGGGACCTGCTCTGCTCTGTGCTAGGGTGAGGACAGCCAGGCTCTATCTTCGCTGTCAGCATTGCCTTTCAATTTTGTCACTGGGAAATGCCATCCTAAATCATGCCGCTTCCCGGCAGGGAGTGCGCTGTGTTTGTTAACAGGTGTGAAAACCCATACTCTGGGCATGTTTGGACTTGTCCCAGCCAGGAGGGACAGATCTAGACCTCCTAAGTGAGCTGCTGGCTCCATTGACTCTAGGGCAAATGCTTCTTTGGTCATGAGAGGGTGGCGTGTGTGTGTGTGTGTGCGTGTGTGTGTGTGTGTGTGTGTGTGTGTGTGTGTGTGTGTGTAGGCCAGAGGTTGACATTGACCATCTTCCTCTTTCACTCTGTAACTTGGTGGTTTTGTTTATTATTATTTTTTTGCTTTTTTGAACTAGAGTCTGTCACTGGATGTGAAGCTTGCTGTTTCTGCTGGATTGTCTGGATAGTGAACTGCCAGGATCTGTCTTGGGTCCCAGGTGCCACACCCAGCTTTTATGTAGGTGCTAGGGACCTGAATTCAGCTCCTCACACTTGCATGGGAAGCCGTCTCCTTAGCCCTGCAGATGCCTCTTGCCAAGTCTTCCATAGATTCTGGGCCCCAGGAGTCTAGAATGGTAGGGGTTGTTTTGTGTCCCAGACCATGGCAGGGTGGGGGTGGGAGGGAAACTGGTTTGGGAGGAGTCCTGTGTTTGTTGGGGGGGGTAGGGGGGGGCGCTCCCTGCTTCCAGTTCTCCCCTTGCTGGCTTCAAACAGACCACAGGAGTCAGAATCCACCTGGCTGTGTTGCCTTGGAAACCATACACTTGTCTTCCCCCTGGGCTATGAGAAGTAAGTGTGCAGTTCAATAACTTCAGCAATGCAAAACACTGCCTTCCCAACAGGGGGACTGAGCCAGTGAAACAAGCCCAGCACCCACCCCACCCCAGGGCTCTGGCCCCAGCAAGCTCTGTACTTTCCCGTGCCTAGGCTATGTGGGGGTGCTGTTCACCGTCGAAGCTGTACAAGATACCACCTCAAGCTCAACTTCAGTTTTGTGGCCTGCAATGTAGATAGAATGGGCCAGATGATCTCTGCATCTTCTGAGTGTATGAAAGTGCCATAGCTGAGAGTTTGGTGACCAGAGAGAAAAAGAGAAAAGTGGCTGAGAACAGTTTGGGGGACAGTGATGGACAGTGACTGACAGTGGGTGTCTAGGAGGCCCCTGTGGGGGTTGTCTAGGCAATTCTGTCCTTCTCTTAACAGCCTTCTTCCCAGAAACAGGACACCTGGCTAACAGCCTCAAAGTTGAAATAGAAAGCCATCAAAAAGACAGTTCTTTGGCTCCAATATCTTGAAGTTTAAAGGAGACATCTTTCACGTCTCTTATAAACTGGTCAGCCACTTAAAGCTTTTAGGATAATTAAAGTAGGCGAGCAGGCTCCTCCAGCACTCAGTTCCAGACTGCTTTCTTCAAAGTCACTGGGCAACAAGTTCACTTAGCGAGCTCTGGCTGTGGTGATATATGTCCTTTTCAGAATTAATTCATCCTATTTTTTGTATTGTTAATTTGGGGGGTGGCTTTTTTGAGACAGGGTCTCTCTGTAGCCCCAAGTGGCCTATAACTCACTGTGTAGACCAGGCTGGCCTTGATCTCACAGAGATCTGCCTGCCTCTGGCTCTGGAGTACAGGGATTAAAGGCCTGTGCTTCCTGCTTTTTTTTTAGATAAGGGCTTACTGTATAGTTAAGGCTGGTCTGGAGGTTGTGATCTTCCTACCTCAGCCCCCTGCGTTCGGGGGCTAACATATGGGTGCCACCATACCCAGCTACCTCTTTTTCCTATTTTGGGGGGCATTGATATGGTTGTCTGTTTGGGGCTGAGCACTCATAGTGACCTGTTCTCAGCACTTGGGCAGTTCTGAGTCTACATTAACTGCAGACCACTGCAGAGAGAAGCTTTTCTGGCTGAAGTTGAGGATGCCACTATGCTATGGTATAAACATAAATATGTAGAAGGCAGTTGGACAATGCCATTTGGCAAAACAACAGTAATACATTCTTCCCTGGGGCCTGTGACCTCCTGAGCCGTGGAGTTTTGACTCGGTTTACAATACCAGACCTGAATTCCTTCCTGTAGAGAAAGCCTCAGATTCAACCCAAAAGCAACTGATTATCCTCCTAACCTTCATGACACGATTGCACATCTTGCCTGTCAGATCAGGACTGTAGCTTGCACCACTGATGACTTCTCCCACGGCATTCTGCACAGCACTGTACTATGAAAGCTAGTTGGCAGGGAGGAAGTTTTCAGGTCAGTTCCAGCTTGATTTCTGTGTCCTGCAACCAAAGTGGGTTGAGTCTTTACAACGATAGGGACTTAGAAGAAAGGAGGCTGGAACTGAATGCTGAAGAAGGAACTTAGTCGCCTACTTTAATTTTTTCAACAATAGGGTCTTACCATTGAGTTTTGGTGAGCTGTGGTAATAGCCTGTGTTTTTCTGGGGACTTCTGGGACTTCCCTGAACAGTAATTGGTAGGGAGATTTCTCATGCCTGGCACCAAGATTTTAATTTACTAACCCATGTCTTCTGGGGAATCATTGTCCACCTATGCATGGCCCAACTACCATTTTGACTGGTGATCTTTCCCACCAATGATGATAGTCCTCCATCTGCAATGTGTATTAATCCCACTGTACTGCATCTGGTCCCTGCTAGGCTACTGAACCCCACTTGCTGGGGATGCGTGTTTTGACAGCACTGCCAGGTTTCCATGTACTCTTCGTATTAAGGAATAGCACCAGTTATGAGCCCAGAGAGGGCAGTGTCTTCACTCAGTCATCTCTGTAGCTCTTCCTTCCGTGTCTAATGAAGGGCATTGCATGTGGATCAGAGCTCAGAGATTTTAGTAAAGGAAAGTGACGATGAGGGTTTGGAAAATTGGAATACAGTAGAATTTTCAGTGTTTAGAGACTTCTATACAACTCTTATTGCATTTTGCTGCCAAGAAAATTCTGGTAATTCTAGTTTCTTTTTGGGCAAGAATCTTTAGAAAAGTGATATGTTCCCATTTGCAGAAGAAAGATGGCAAAATCACAATTGCTCAGATTCTTCCAAACTCAATAATTGGATTAGGGGAAGATGGGACCTGGCCTTCATTTATCTTTGATTTAAAGAATTTAGTACAGATTGGAAGAAATTCTCTTAACCTCTGAAGCCATCACCCCTGCAAAGAACACTTTCTGTCGCCTTCATTTTTTTTTTTTTTTTTTTTTTTTGTCTGTTCGGAGACAGGGTCTCCCTGTAGCCCCAGCTGTCCTGAACTCGCTCTGTAGCCGGCTGGCCTTGAAACTCACAAAGATCCGCCTGCCTCTGCCTCCCAAGTGCTAGGATTAAAGGCGTGCACCACCACACCCGGCTACTTTCTGTCGCCTTCTATGAAACCCTCAGAGGGAGGGGGTGCTCCTGGCCAGTGGACTTCGGTTCAAGCTGTGATTTTGTTGTTGAAGTTTTTCTTAAAAAATGGTGTTAAGGGGCTAGAGAGAACACTTAGCAGTTAAAAGACTGGCTGTTCTAGCAGAGGACCCAGGTTCACTCCCCAGTGCCCACTCCAGTTCTAGGGGATCTGACGCTCTCTTCTGACCTTCTGCACGACACAGGTGTACCTACCTACATGGAGGCAATACACTCATACACATAAAATAAGAATAATAAATAAAAATTTTAAAAATGGTATTGACAATGGGCCTTCACACAAATGACAGAATATATGAATTCCAGTGTGCAGGGGGGGTATGAGAGGGTGCCAACAGAGAAGGGGGCATATGACTGATTAAGATTGATTAAGATGTTATGTATGAAATACACAAAAATTCAACAAAATGCTGGGCATGGTGGCACACACCTTTAATCCTAGCACTTTGGAGGCAGAGGCAGGTGGATCTTTGTGAGTTCAAGGCCAGCCTGGTCTACAGAGTAAGTTCCAGGACAGCTGGGGCTATAGGGAGACCCTGTCTCGAAAAGACCAAAAAAGAAATTCAATAAAACATTTTAAAATGGTGTTAAAATACATATAAAATAAAAGTTGCCACTTGACCATACAGTTCAGTAGCATTAAGTAACATCTACCTCGTTTGAGCATCACTGCCAGCCAGAATTGATTTTCTTACCTTCTATGTAACCAGTGTGTCAAGGCGTGATGTAGAATTTCTTCATGCCCTCATCTCACACCAGCCCCTCACCTCACCTCCACTCTGTCCGACACCCCTACATCACACAGGCTGGGGTTCCATTCCAAACCTGGGTCTGGCAGGTGACTTGAAACCAAACACAAGCAACAGTGCCAGTACAATTCTGTCTCTTATGGGCCAAGGTGGGGCCTTTATTATTCCAGCTATTCTTGACAACAGTCCTGTTGTATGGATAAGTCAAGTAAGGCTGAAAGAGGATGAATTATATGTTCAAAGTCATGTGGCTGAGGAGAGGCAGAGCTAGCCTCAAAATGGTAACCATCTCCAAATCCTGTGGACTTCCTGCCTCCAGGAAAGAGCTCCATCCTCAAACTCTCTCTCCTACCCCTAATTCCGGTGGTGTCTGGAAGCAGCTGGGAATGTGGGTAAGTCATGAGGACTCACTTCCTAGAGAGGTGAGAAGAACAGATGGGATTGGGTCCAAGACTGAAACACAACATAGACTATAGGTCTTACCCTGCACACTCTTGAGTCTCACGTCAGCCACACCTTCAGAAGGGACCCTCCACCCCTGCTGTGCCTAGGGTAGTCCCTCTGCCTCATTGTGATCTCCCTGCTGTCTTTCCGTTGGGTTCCAGGCTTGTCTAAGGATGGGGTCTAGGCCCATTGGTGGCGGGGAGGTGGGGCGAGAAGGTTGCCTTGTCGGTGATCTGCCTCATTTCCCTCCTTGCCCTCTCAATCCCTGCAGGCTCCTTACAGCCTGGCTGCCCGACTGAGCCCTACACTTGATCTTCCTTGCATCCTGCCCTCTCAGGGGCTGGCTTTATTTCCCGTGCCCATTGTCTGCTTATCTGGAGCTACAGTGTCTCTGCTAGACCCTGGGCTTTCAGGATCGTATCTGCCTTAGTCCCAAGTCAACTGCAGACTGGGCAGCCTGGGCTCTGCTTTAGATGCTGTGTCTTGGGCTGCTGAGACCCCACCTATGGGTCCCCCACTCATAGTGACTGCTCTTGTGGTGAATGTCTGCAGCCTCAGAGCCAAACCCACTGGGAGGGCCCCTGACTTCCCAGCATCTTATCTTTTCCAGGTGGGGTTGGGGTCCATGCTTCTCTGAACAGTTCTACTTAGTGTATGGCTGCCCTAGGCAGAGGTGCCACGTTGGCTTCCACATGCCTCTGTGACCTGGTCAGTAGAGCCACCTCCCTACTTTCTCAGTCCCTTACTGCAGCCAAAGATGGCTGGTGCCTTTTGGCCTCCATGGCAGCTCAGTGGTTCTCTCAAAGCTTCCTGTCTTCACAGAACTGTTGCGTCTTGAGCTCGCCCCTTATACTTGCATCCAAGTTGTGTAGGCAGCTTTGGGGTAAAAGCTGCACCTTTGCTTGCCTCGGCTGGGGTGCCCCTGCATTCCTTCCAGATCTTTGTTCCTGCCTGTCCCAGCCTCAGTGTCTCACTTAGCAGCAAGGTATTTGCACCCTCCCCTCCCCAGCTTTCTGTCCTCCCACACTTGATGAGCCTGGAATGAGTCTAAACCATTGATACAGATGCGGAACCAGATATTGAATCTGAGGCAGTAAAATTATTTTGTTGTTGGATTAAAATAGAGGGAATTGAGATTAAAAAGAAACCCAAGCATTTGAAAATCTTTTATTCTAGTTATCACTGACTTCCCTTTGGGCTGCAATTTCGTGCCCTGCCCATGCCACCCTCTCCCATGCCCACACATGCCTGTTAAGCACTCATCTCACACTTACTGTTGGGTTAGATGCTCTGAGAGCCACAGTGCTTGGTGCTGGGATGGAGCTCTGAAGCATAGACTAGACGAGGACTGTGGTTTGGGTGATGCACCAAGTCTGGCAAGACTTGGTTATACCGATGTTACTTTAACAGCCCGTGTCACAGACAGTTCTGACACAGCCACATGCACTGTGGCTTTAACAGTCCCAATTGCTCTGCCCCAGCAGCTGGGCTTGGTCCTTTCAGTGGACCTGTGACTATGCTTGCTATAGCCACAAAGCAGGGATCAGTGGTCAGCCGCGGTGGAGCCATCTGCCAGGTGCAGGGTGGCCACAGCCTCTCAACTCACTACCCAGAGGCAGCTTTGTAGGAATAAGGCATGGAGTCATGTGTCCCTGACACCTGCCTTCTGTGTCGTTGCCCACGGCCCTTCTCACTGTGCCCAGTTCCTTCCTTGCTGCCCCTGGGGCAGGGAGCCAAGTGCTCTTCAAGGTCCCTCTCAGCTCTTCATGATGCCACTTGTTATAATGTGCTAGAAACTGTAGCACAGAGCAAAAAAGAATAGCCACCGTGTGTGTGTGTGTGTGTGTGTGTGTTCGTGTGTGCATGCATGCGTGCGTGTGTGTGTGTGTGTGTGTGTGTGTGTGTGTGAGAGAGAGAGAGAGATACAGGAGGAGTGGTCAGGGTAATATTTGTCTTCCTGCTCCTGTTAGAAATAGCAACTGTTCTCCCCCTCCCCTGGGCACTAGACAGAAGATGATTAGTTCCTTCAACACAGAGCTACTGAAGGTCTTCTGTTCAGAGCCAGGCACCACAGGGATAGCAAAGCAGTACCCTAAACAGGCTTGTGATCTAACAGGGAGATAAGCACCTTGGCTGCAAACATGGGACATGAGCCACAGAACACAGTGAACCTTTTCACCAAGGTGGGAGCAGGAAGCTTGCATTGCTGCTGAACAGGAGCCAAAGGCTGTGCCAACCTCTAGCAGGGCCAGGGGGAGGGAGGGTCCTTTAAGGGACGGAGTCTGCCAAGTAGTTGGGAGAGGTGGGTAAATCCAGGGCCTCCATGGGATGGGAAAGGCACAGATGGGTTTAAAGGGCTGTAGAGAAGCAAGGATGGGTGGAGCTCAGCCATCCCGGAGAGTTAGTGAGAGACAAGGCATCCATGTCTGACGTGGGAGCAGCCCCAAACTGCCTCTGAGAAGGGCAAGGGGTGGTAATCTGACAGGGCAGAGGGTCCTAGGGAATGTCTCTAAGCTGCTCTGGCAGAGATTTTACCCTTTTTTTTTTTTTTTGGTCTTTTTGAGACAGGGTCTCCCTGTAGCTCCAGCTGTCATGGAACTTGCTATGTAGACCAGACTGGCCTTGAACTCACAAATATCCGTCTGCCTCTGCCTCCCAAGTGCTAGGATTAAAGGCGTGCACCACCACACCCGGTGAGATTTTACTCTTTAACCAAGGAGTGGGAATGGGGTGAGGAGGCAGGGAGTACATATGGAGGACTTGGTCCCTGGCCATGGGCACCTGCTAGGACTTCCAGGTTCAAAACCAGACATGAGGAAAGGCTGAAAAAAATCTCCTTCAGACATCTTTAGGATTAAAGATGACAGCAGCCTCGGGACTGGAGAGATGGCTCAGTGGTGAAGGGTACTGACTGCTCTTGCAAGGACCCAGGTTCAGCTCATAGCACCCACATGGTGGCTAACAACCTTCTGTTCCAGGGGATCTGACACCCTCTTCTGACCTCCATGAACACTGCATTGACAGGCACACTTAGAGGCCTGTGGGCAAAACACTCATACACATAAAATAAAAGTACAGGGAAATTACAAAAGAACAATTTTTTTTAAAAAGATGATAGCCATCAGGTACACTTGCTCAAGAGTCAGAAATGACAAATGCTGTCTCAGCCCTAGAATCCTGAGCTTCCTAATCTCACCAACAGAGCATGCCCCCCTAGAGCAGGGCCTGGGGGGAGCCCCAGTTTTTCTTGCTCTGTCAGTCATTTCAGGTGGTTGGCAGGGGTCCTGCCTCTTAGACTTTACAGGAATGTTAAGATTTTCTAACTTTTGCTTTTTTCCTATTCTTCTCAACCACCTCCACCTAGCAGTATACTCTTCCTCGGTGGCCTGGGTCCTGGGCTCCTGCAGCCGCTGTGATGTTGCCTATGACATTGCCCAAAGATAACATGGAGCATCTTGTCCATGGAGAGCTGAGAAGGTGCCGTGTGGGGTCCCCATGAGAGGAGGCATGCTGCCTGGGGCCTGGGCAGGAGCTCAAGGGCGTAGGCTGCCACTGGGACACAGAGCTAGAGCTTGGCAGCAGCCAGCGAGCCTGGCACACATGGCTTGCTTCCACTTCTGTTTCTCTCTGGCCCTTTTATCAGTGTCGACCTGCCACGGGCCACTGCCTTCTTTATGTATTCTTTGGCTCCCTTTTCTTGATAGTGTCCATCTTTTCCATTCTTCACATCGAAACAGGCAATGTCTGTTGCTGCCCGTTAGCATGTGTGTGTGTGTGTGTGTGTGTGTGTGTGTGTGTGTGTGTGTGATTTTAAAGCTGAATCGACAGGGATGAGTTTTATAGCCCATAGTTCCTGCCTCTGAAAAAAGAGAGAGAGGAAGACAGTGAGGGACAGGATCTCTGAAGTAGAGAACATTCTGATCTCCGTGTCCTTTCGAGATAAATTTAGTTCTCAAGGCTGGTGCGATGTTCTAATTTGCTGGGAGTCCTTGGGCACCCACAGTGGGGAGCGGCTGTGTCGTCCCTCACCTGCTGCCTCTACTTCAGGGACCATAGGAAACCCAAGTCTTGTGAATGTTATGTAGAGCTGCAATTACCGAAACCCAGAGCCAACGCATGACTGATGGGCTGGCACCAAAATTCCTCCAGGCCTGTTCTAGTTGTTTGCAGATTTTGAAGCATCTCTGTTTTTGTGGTTGGCACAATTAAAAGAGGAAATTCAGATTAAAAGAGTGTCCAGCCATGTTCTTGTGTTCCCAGCACTAAATCAGTAAGATCTGAAATATTAATTGGGCCTTTATGAAGAGAAAATGAAATATGGTGTGGCATGGAATGTTCTAGATTTAGAATCATGAGTTTAACTCTGCTGCTGGAATTTGGCCTCTGCTGAATCACTGAGTTTCTCTAAATCTGTTTCATCCTGTGTGTAACAGGCTGGCAGGTACCTGTGTTGTATGTAGCATCGGCTTAGATCTGGGTAAAGTAGCATCCAGTCAGGCACAAAAGGGGTTTTGGCTCCTTCTTGTCATGTCCGCTCTTTGCTCATGATGGTGCCCAGATTCTTGCCTGCTATGGGCCCCTGTTGAGACATTTGGCCTTGGCCAAGTTCTCTGAAACCCTCTCTGACCGTACTAATGGTCCTTTCTTAGCTGGTGGTCAGCACACTCCCTGGAGGCCTCCCTTCCTCATCCTTCTCCCGCCACCAACAGGGTTTCCTGTTGTTTCTGGTGAATAGCCAGAAAGCAGGATCCCTGGTTAATGGGTATCCTGGGGCCATAGGCAGCCTCTTGCCCTACCCAACAAAGACTGGTTGGACCTGGTCATAGATCCAACCATAGATCCAAGTTTATTGTCAACATGTGGGGAATGGGCCCACTCAGCACTGGGGAGCAGATCTCAGGCTGGTGAATGGAGTGTGGACAGCCTCCTTAAAGCTGCCCAGCCAAAGAGGATAATGACAGTGACAATACTAGCAAAACACTAACTACAGCACCCCATGCACAGATTGCATCTTATTTAATTGCCCCATGATCAATACATCCTCATCCATTTGGTGTTTGTTGCTTGAACCAGCATATACTTATTATCTTACATTTGGTGTGTGTGTGGGGGGGTTGGTGTTAGAAGTTCAAAATAGGCCTCAGCTAGAAAATGAGGTATCAGCTGGGCTGCTTGGGCGAATCCATTTGCTTGTTCCTTCCAGCATCTTCCAAGCCATCAGTGGAGGACCAGTTCTCTCACAGCGCGTCACATGGACACTGCCCCTCCCGCTTCCTTCACCTCATTTAAGGTCTTTGTGATGAGGTGGTACCTATCTGATAATGTAGGACCATCTTCCCACTTCACAGCAGCTGACTGGTCACCTTGTTCTACCTGCACTCTCTGTTCTCCTTTGCTGTGGTGAGGGGATTGGACATGAACGTTTGAGAGGTGTCGTTCTGTTGGCTACAGCCCCCTTCTTGCTTGAGGAAACTGAGTTTTGGATATTAGATCACATGCCCCAAACCACGTGTGTGATAAGTGCCAGGTTAGAACTGGAGCTAGAGGTGATGATCCAGGAAAGCCCAAGGAAACACTGCAGAATAGCCCAGCAGCCTGTCCCAGTGTGGGGCGAGGAGCAGGCATGCACCGTTTGAGTCCCACTCACTCTTAGTCCAGAATGGAAAGCGTCATGGCCTGGCGAATGCTATGCAGAGAGCTGGCGGTTCTCAAATCTGGCTGTGGATAAGAATCGCCTGGGAGCTTTAAACTGATGCTGGTGCCCACGTCTCACCCCTGGAGAGTCTGGCTTAATTGCTCTGGGGAAACCCTGAGTTTAGGGATTTTCTGAGCTCCCAAGCTCATTTTGAAGTGCAGCAGAGTGTGAGAATCATCATTTTAAAGTAATCCAGGGCCTCAGCCATGTCCCAAACTGAACATCGGTATTCAGAGTCCCCTTAGACTGCTGCTGAGGCCTCCTCCACTCACTCAGGACCCTGTATGGCAAGTTTCCATGTTTGCTTCAGTCTGCCTCCCTAGGCCAGGCCAAGGCTACACAGCATCACATGTGTCCAGAGGAGCCCCTTTGGTAAGGGGCACATTCTCCTCTGGGTCCCTCGGGTCCCTCCAGTCCCCTCTTGCAAGATTGTCTGCAAAAATTTCTCCTTTGTTCATGTTAGTGTTTTCTCCCAGTAAATAAAATGAAGTGTACTTCAGAGATTGCATTTCTTCACACACAGGTTGGAAATCAGACTCTCGAGTATACTGTCCAGTCTCAGATGCCAGCCTGGCCAGATTCTGATTGAGCTTGGGGCAAGTTATTCTCACTCTCCATGCCTCTGTTTCCTCATTATAAACTAGGGATACAAATCATGCGTACCTTGTAAGCGTGAAGGTTAATGGCTTTGGATCTGAAGAGGATTTCAGCTAAGTATATGCTAGTGTTGCTCGTGGCTTCATGTAGCCCTCTAGGGGTCAATTGACTTCAACAAACATTGATTCTTTACTTGGTGCTAGGCTAGGAAAGGGTAAAGTGTCTTTCTTGCCCTGAGAAAGTTCTCAGTGGAGGAAAAGGTAATGGAGTTGGATGGGACAACCAGTTATAGAACACTGTTTGGTGCTAGAGCTGAATTGCTTTGGGAAATAAAGGCAGGGACATCATGACGCAGGGACCAGATGGGACCATGGATGGGATGCTGTAGCCTGAATTCACAGCCCTAATAAAATCTTAGTGGGTGTCTGTGTCTGTATATCTGAACTTGTGGGCTGTAACATCCTCATTATGCCCATTAGAGGCATTCTGTGAATTGTGAATTCATGTAATTGCAGTAGCATTTGCTAGTGAGTGCAAAGGTATAAAAGGTACTCTAAGATCCATTGTGACAATGCCCGGACAGGGACAGATCCACTGTGACGATGCCCCCGACAGGGACAGATCCACTGTGACGATGCCCCCGACAGGGACAGATCCACTGTGACGATGCCCCCGACAGGGACAGATCTACTGTGACAATGCCCCCGACAGGGACAGATCTACTGTGATGATTCCCCTGACAGGGACAGATCCACTGTGATGATTCCCCTGACAGGGACAGATCTACTGTGATGATTCCCCTGACAGGGACAGATCCACTGTGATGATTCCCCTGACAGGGACAGATCTACTGTGATGATTCCCCTGACAGGGACAGATCCACTGTGATGATTCCCCTGACAGGGACAGATCCACTGTGACGATGCCCCCTGACAGAGACAGATCCACTGTGACGATGCCCCCTGACAGGGACAGATCCACTGTGACGATGCCCCCCGACAGGGACAGATCCCCTGTGACGATGCCCCCCGACAGGGACAGATCCCCTGTGACGATGCCCCCGACAGGGACAGATCCACTGTGACGATGCCCCCTGACAGGGACAGATCCACTGTGACGATGCCCCCTGACAGGGACAGATCCCCTGTGATGATGCCCCCCTGACAGGGATAGATCCCCTGTGATGATGTCCCCTGACAGGGACAGATCCCCTGTGACGATGCCCCCTGACAGGGACAGATCCCCTGTGATGATGCCCCCGACAGGGACAGATCCACTGTGACGATGCCCCCTGACAGGGACAGATCCACTGTGACGATGCCCCCTGACAGGGAAAGATCCCCTGTGACGATACCCCCTGACAGGGACAGATCCCCTGTGATGATGCCCCCCGACAGGGACAGATCCCCTGTGACGGTTTCCCTGACAGGGACAGATCCACTGTGACGATGCCCCTGACAGGGACGACAGGGACAGTTGCAGCTTCCAACAGCACCAGCATCCGGGATCACCCTCCCCTCAAGGCACCCTCTGGAGTGCAGTGGAAGCTACTATGGAGGTGGATGATTGGACCTCAACAGCAATGAAAGAAAAATGCATAGATGCACAGGGTGAGAGGGCCTTAAAAAATGGGCAAGGGCAGGGTCAGGGCATGCTCAGATGGAAGCACATGTGCAGGTGGAGTAGGTGTGTGGGAAAGCAGAGGGGCCAGTCCTTGCTGTGAGGGGCTCTTTGGAGGAAAGAGCTGTTTATTGGGCAGAATGTTTCCTTCCTATCTCCTCTAGCCAATGGCCAGTGTCTGTACTCACACGTCTCTCACAAGGATGACTATCTTGCTCCATGTTGGCTGATGCTGCCAACAGCTGTGAGTGTCTCTGCCAGCTGAGTGAACAGCTGTGCACCCACCCTGGCCCAGGTATGCCCTGCTGGCTTCCCGTTCCTGCTTGGTTGAATAGGCTTACAAACAGGATTCCACACCTCTTGGTTCTAGCTGTACAATCTGCTACTCAGAGGATAAAACCTTATGCCTACCTGGGAAGGACAGCGAGACAGATGCTCGATAGACCCAGAGATCGTCTCATTTTAAAGAAAACCTTTAACTATATAAGTCAGTCAGATGTGGGTGAGTATGTTTGTTTATACAGGGTGTACTGTGGGCTAATAACAACACAGATCATTACCAAGTGCAGTTGTCAGTTCTGACCTATAGCTCAGAGGGTTTTCCTTCCAGAGATACCACTTAGACCCCGCCTCTGTCGGAGCAGCTCGCATGAAGCTGCTGACCTTTCTCAGGGGCAGCCCCAACAGGACTTGTGGCAAATGTTTGCCATAGCCTGAAGCTTGCCAGAATGCCCTACTAATCTAATCCACTTGTCTGTTTGCTGGGGGTTAGAAATGCCCCTTTTTGCTCCTGGACTGCTGGAGTTTATAGAATTCTCCAAAGGAAAGGAGAGCCTGCTGGGCAGGCAGGGTCTGAGATCTCTGAACTGTTCACAAGGCCTGGCCAAGACCGCAGCCCGGGGCATGTAGTTGGTGTAGAGGCACGGTGGCTCCATCCCCAACCAAAGCTCTGGGCATACATGTCAATGAGCTGCAAGTAGGGCTAGAGCCATGCCTTGTTGAAGTCCAGGACGAAGGCCTACCAAAGACAGGCAGCTTCTCCCTTCCAGCTGGTCAGAGTGAGCAAAAAGACTGAGTGGCTAGGAAGGACCAAAGTTATAGCCAGAGGGACCCCTGGGGTGCCCTGGGATGGTGGGTTCTGCATGCCCTAGATGCTTGCTGGTGGTGGCAGTAAGATGACACAGGGCTGCACAGGTTTGCTGGGGTAGAGTCTCATAGCCAGTTCTGCTCAGATTCTCATTTTTTTCTACAGTATTCTAGACACTATGTTTTGCTTCATCATTCATGGGCTATACATATTAGTGTGAGCCTGCCTTCCTAAAACATGACTGAATAGGTCACGCTCTCTTCACTCGTTCCCCTAAACCCTTGAACTTGAACTTCAAGGCTCTACGCATGGCGGCTGGGTCTCTGCCTGATCCTGAATGTTACCCTTCCATCATCTTGCAGTTATCAGACAGGGAATGCTAGATATTACTGGCCCCTTTCCTGCACGTCTCTAGAGGGCGCTCCTGAATGGCAGGGTAGTTGCTCTGTGCACATTTGGCATGTTACAATGTCTGTCCCTGCTGACAAATTCAGTAAATACGCATTCCATTTTTTTGTGTTTCCCTGGTCCAAAGTCCAGTGGATCTGGGTACAAATCCCAGCTCTGCCTTTCACCGGCTCTAGAACTCCAGGCTAGTTGCTTAAACCTCCCTACTTCATTTCCTTGTTTGTGGGTGGCATGGTGGGAGTGCATTCCTTTAAGGGGTTACCATGACCATTGGCTGTAGGAACATCTGAGGACTCTGGGGATCAGCGCAGTATGGTGGCTGTTCCTTCTCCCGGCCAGGACCTGCTTTGTGGACTGCATTTCCTTTTGGGGTATCAGCCCCTCAAGCTCTTCTCAGGCGCACTTCCCAGATCCTACTGCTGTTGGCTGGAGCTGCCAGCTGTGGAAGCAGCTGTGCTTCCGCCATCTTTCCTTTGCCTCCCTTCAGAGTTTTGCTGTCACTTTAGCAGGCAAGTGCACTTAAAAAATAAGTGCCAAAAGTTGCACTTGTTTGAAGTGTAAGATATGTCACTCTTGGAAAGAGATTCTGTTCATACTGTATAATAGATACGGCAGAGACATCTAGTTAAAGGACTTTTTGGCTAGCATTCTTCTCAGGGCGTGGGAGGAGCATCCTTTGTCCTGCCGTGGCTGGGGGAGGAATGAATGTGCTCTTCAGAGCGTCCACACGGGCTCTCTGTCTGTGGCTTTCTCATTGATCTATTTCCCTCTAGTGAATGAGTTTAACAGAAGCAGAGAGAGATTTTTCCCTAATGATTGGGATAGAAAAGAATAAAAACTGACTTATGGGGTATCTTGGGACCTTAGCTGTCATTGCGTGCTGACACTTCATTTCAGAATGTAAAGGACCTGCTTCTGTTTTGTCAGGATAAATGGTTCTCTGTAGTCAGAGCCAGTGAGAAAAGAGGCAGAGCTTTCCATCTAATAAGATGCAATAACGAGGGGCCTCTCTTGTGTGGGGAGAGGGTCTTTGTCTCCTCGCCCTTGAAGGAACGAGGCTGGAGCCTTGGCAGGTTGGAGCCCAGAACACCTCAGCATGGAGTTTTAATCAGTTTCCTTGGAATGGGCATCTCCTAGCCTAGTATTGTGTGAAGTCCAGGGGGCCTTCTGCTAGTGGCCTTGGGAGACCCTTCTCAGGTTGCAGATGCTAACTGATACCTCAGGCAGGGGGCAGCAGCATTGGTCTGCTCAGGGTGGGATGTTACTTGTTTCCTCTGAGGGTCCTGCTTCTAGGCAGGTTACTACCAGGAGCTTTGTACAGGGGATCACAGGGCAAACACTGATCCTGAATACTCATTTCTCTGGTGAGGATTTGGGTTAAAAAAAATCCCCTGAGGGTTAGAGAGATAGCCTAGCAGTTAAGAGCACCGACTGCTCTTGCAGAGGAGCTGGGTTCAATCCCCAGCACCCACATGGCAGCTAAGAACCCTCTGTAACTCCAATTCCAGGAGAACTCCAGTTCTAGGGGACTCCGAGACCCTCTTCTGACCTCCGCGGCATTGCACGACACGGGTGCACAGACCTGCATGCAGACAGTATGCTCATACACATACAAAAATAAAAAAAAAAACCTACACAAAAAATCCCTGAGCCAACTTTGGTTTCCTGATCCTACTCCTGCTTCAGAGCCCAGCTCCATGGGGGGAGAGCAAGACTGGATGGCTGCCCCGCAGCGCCGTGTGTACCAGTCCAGCACATGGCAGCGCTCTTAGGCCCTTGACCTGTTCCCACAGTGCCTGAGTCCACTTGGCATCAGTGCTGGCTGAGACTGGAGACATCAGCACAGAGAGCCCGTGGAGATCAGTGATTATGTATGCCCTGGTGCACGAATAGATGGATGGAGAACGAGCTGTGGCTGCTCCAGATGGATGTGCGGTCCCCACAATTTCGGGCTGGGGCTGTCATCTTCCATGAGCTAGGTGAGGATCGTGGAATGACAAAGCTGTCCTTTGTTTCACAGTGAGAAGTTTACGGGGCCTCATTCTCTAAGAATAAGATCAACAAAACCATCAACAGCATGATGATGGTGAGGACTTTGGAGTCTGTCTTAGCCCACTTTTTTTGTTACTGTAAGTGAATACCATAAATGGAGTAATTTATACAGAGTAGATGTCTATTTAACTCATAGTTTTTTTCTTTAAAGACTTGTTTTTATTTTATGTGTGTGTTGCCTGCATGTATGTAAATGCACTGTGTGTGCAATTCCTACAGAGGCCAGAAGAGGGCACCAGATACCCTGGAACTGGAGTTGGTCACCATGTGGGTGCTGGGAACCAAACCCAGGTCCTCTACAAGAGTAGCCAGTCCTCTTAACAGCTGAGCTATTTCTCTAGCTCCTCTCTTCCTCTGTTTATGCAGTCACTAATGTCATGGTGATGGTCCCATTCTCATGACCTCATCTGATCCTGATTATTCCTCCAAAGGGCCTACTTCTAGATACCATTAGCACAAATTCAGGAGTTAAGCGTTTGTGGGGGCTTTTTTTTTTTGAGATGGGTTCTCATGTAGCCAAGGCTAGCTCTAAACTTGCTATTAGTGTCAAGGATGACCCTTTTGCTTCCACCTCCTGATAGGATTACAGCATTACAGATGTGCATCACTACACCTGGGTTTTATTCAGTGCTGTGGGCTTCAAATCTGAGGCTTTGTGCATGCTAGGAAACTACTTTACCAACTTAACTGCATCCTCAGCCCAGGAATTAATTTTCTAATGCATGAACCTTTGGGAGATACATTCCAAGCAGAGCTCCAAGAGGTAAAATCAGAGCTTTGCGTTTGTTCAGGACTCTGCCATTCTGCAAGCTATTTGTCATGCTTGTGAGTAGACTGCTGAGTTCCTGCAGCTAAGGTCGGGGAGGGGCTGCCAGGTCTGGGGACATGCCCAGGGCGTTAGCGGCAGCCACACGGGGGTGCGTACTGACCAATCCACCTCCTCCCAGGAATTACACCCAGCTTCTCTGGTTGATTTTGTGTGGCAGTTATAGAGCTGAAAGTTACATATGTATGTTCCAGTGAAGGACCTGGGCTTTCATGTGGTTCTGTTCAGTTCAGTCCCGTGTGAGAGTCAGAGACAGAGCCCGAGGATACCAGAGGTTCACAATCATCTCTAGACCATCCCCTGATTGAACAGACAAGACGCTAAGGCCCAGAGTGAGGAGGGAGCCACTCCGGTCCAGACACCCCAGCATGAAGACGTGCCCTGTCCAGACACCCCTGCATGAAGACGTGCCCTGTCCAGACACTGCTGCATGAAGACGTGCCCTGTCCAGACACCCTGGCATGAAGACATGCCCTGTTCATACACCCCGGCATGAAGACGTGCCCTGTCCAGACACCCTGGCATGAAGACGTTCCCTGTCTAGCCTCCAGAGCTGCTAAGCCACAAGCATTTGCCATGTGAGAGGTTCATGTGCAAAGACTCATCAGGCAAAGTCAGTCACTTTCACAATTCCAGGCACTGGGGACATAATAACAATCTGATCCTTGTCCTCACTGGATTTCCATTCTAGTGGGAGGGATGGGGCAGACCACAATGAGGGAAGAATCAGAACGGACATTGGAGCTAGGCCTGGTGGCATGTGTGTAATTCTAGCACTTCAGAGGTAGAGGAAGGAGGGTCAGGACTTCAAGGTTCAAGGCTGGGGTCTCAATGGGGATGACTTCCTTGAGATGGCGACTTTGGTATTGCAATATTTGTTTGATTTTGTTAATATTACTTCCTTTTCCTGTGTATTGCTTATTATCCTGTCAGGAAACTGAGGCTCATCAACCTGCTCCAGTCACACATCTGGTTAACAGAAGAGCCAGGACTGGAACTTTACTTTCCCAGAGTCTAGGCTGTTTGCAGAGTTAGGATGACCTGATCTAATGGTCAGGGAATCAAGGTGGCTACTAGTGTCAGCACTGAAGGATCCCGAGGCTGGTCTGGAGTCTGGCCTCCCTGCTCTGGGTGCCTTCTGTTCCAGGGGAAGGTAATGGATGATCCAGATGACTTCCTTCTACTTCCTTCTGGAACTGGCCTCATTAGGAGTAAGGTGGCAGTGTCCTGGGGCCAGCTTTTTTAGGCCACCTCTATCTTTGGCTCTTTAGGAAGCTGGGTAGAGCACCCCCATCTCTGCAGACCAACCAGGCTGGCACACTGCAGCCCTAGCTCCCAAATGTTTCTCTCATTTCCGGTTTCGTGATTGTTTTGAATCCACCAGCTTCATTTCATTCATCACTAAAGCACGTTGTGCAATGGAAAAGATATATCCTGTCCTCCGGATGCTGCCTCATTTCCTGCCTGTGACTGACAAGGAACACTTTGCACACCTTAGAGCATGCCCACTGTGCACATGCCCGCAGGGCTGTAGGACAGACAGCTGCAGGGGCTTGGTCCTCCCCAAGGCCCTGGGTCTCAGACTCTGGCTGCTTTTGGACACAATCAGTTCTTGAGTCATGACTTATCTCCCTAGCCACAAACTTGCAACCAGTTCACTGTGAGCCTTCGCAGCCAGATGCATGTACCGTGCACCTCAATTTTTCGTCCAGTTGAAAATTCTATCTAAGCATCTATGGGTGTGTGCAAGCGTATCCGTGTGTTCAGGTGCATGTGATTAGGCTGTCAGCCACCGAACACAATGACCTATGGAGTGCCAGCTCAGCCCTCTGCTCGTTTCTGCTGGAGACTGGAGATGATGCTCCATGGATTGAAATTCAAAATGGACAGAATAAGGCTGAAGTGCTATAGACCAGAGGACAGACAACTCAGACCTGGAATTGAGATCAGGAAAAACGTGGGCCTAGCCATGGGCCCCTTTACGTTCTTTCTTGGTTTCGGCATAAGCCTTCCAAGGCATATGGCACATTTGTTAGGCTCGCTTTCTTATTTCAGCAGTGCTGGGGAGTAAACCTGGGGCCGTGTGCATGCTAGCAAGTGCTCCACCAGCGACGTCCTTAGTGAGTAAGCACTTTCGATTGTGACATTCTCCATCCCACACATGCCCCCCCCCAGGTCTCGGGGCACTGTGACAGCAGCCTCTTCCTGGTACCCCTGCCTCCTTCCCCTCCTGATGTCCTTTCCTCCCATCTCCCAGCTGGCTAGGCACCAAACTCATATGTCTGATCTTGACCTTGCCTGCAAACTTCCTGTGGCAGCTCATCTTCCTGTGCAGTGTGGACTCCTCTGGTAGCAGGTAGGTTTCCTGGAGCTGGCCGTGCCCTTCTCTGTGTTCACGTGGGCCCCTGCTCCCCACTGTGCCATCACCATGTAGAGCCCCATGGTCCTCAGCAATACATCTCTGGGCCTTTGCACATGTCCTCTTGTTCCAAGTATAGCCCCCAGCTGCGAAGCTCCTGTGACCCACCCCTCTCTGCCTCAGGCACCCCCACATTTCCTGTGCCCCTCATGTGCAGTGTGGACTCCTTCACTGCACAGGTGTTTTCCATCAGTGAGTCCTGCAAGGGCAGCCCCAACCCACACCCTTGGACCCCTAGCCTCAGGCGGCATCTGACAGAGACAGGGTCTCGGGTGGGTGTTTTGGCAAATGAGTGAGTTCTACACAAATTCCATTCACTGTTAGCATCTTGGGAGATCTTGGAGAAGAACCACCAGCTCTAAAGAAACTTCTTTCCACCTTGTGCTCAGAGGCAGGGACGCAAACCATCTATGCAGAGGCATCTGCCGTGTGGTACTCACGTTTCCTATGTTCATGAAGCACTTGTCAAGTGGGTGACCAGATTCTTTCCACAGATCCAGTCAGAGAAGGGATATGGCTGCCCAGGCTACAGCCAGCAGCCTAATTCTAGGATCTCTGTTTTGCTTAGCCAATGGCAGTGTGAAAGTCACATTCACAAGAACACGGAGACATGGAGTTAGGGCTTCATCAGTGGCATGTTCTGTGAAAATGTGAGAGACCTAATATGATGTGTGCCTACTTCAGTAACTTCAGTAGTCTGCTTATGGACCCCTCCAGTTGTGGGAACCTCAGTCACGAGTACTAACTACGAAGAAATGGCCTCCTTTAGTATCCAGAGCATCTGTCCTTGGGGACAGGCTAGTCAGCCATGAGCTCCCTGGTTCCTCCCAGCAATGTATGGCAGGCATGCCGCTGAGTCCCAGTGCTGCCTCCAAGGTAGGCAAGCCTAAGCACCCTTCAGTGTGAGATGCCCAGCCTCAAGCATGTGATTTTCTGATTCATGTTCTGAATCATGGTCTGAAAATCATGTTTCTGTGGGCCCCAATATAGCAGAATAATCTAATTCAAAGGAAGACCAGAAATACAATACCCAAAGACAATCAGGAGAATATAAGTAGTCTGCCCTCCACAGTCCAAGCACACTCTCTTCTCAGCAGGTCTCTAACTCCATTAGAGGACCTGGGCTTGGCTAGCAGAACTGGTCTTGCAGGAGTCTGATGGAGTCATTTACATGGAAGGCCAGAGAGGGTCCACCTGAGCCTTGTGCTCCCTCTAAGGTCCACCTCATTTCTTCATCAACTGTTTGTTTGTTAAGCATCTATTATTATTGAGAGCAGACACTGGAGGGAGGGGAACAGAAACAGACACGAACTCTGCCCTCGAGTAGCCAGTAGTTTCGTAATAGGTCAGGTAGGTAATGTCAGAGCAGGTAGTGGCATAAATCAGTGTGACAAGCACTCTATGGGGTCTAGGACCAAGGTGTCGGAGGGAGAATAGGCACGGATGGCACAGAGGGAAACGAAAAGCATTCAGAGTGGAGGGAAGGGCATGCACAAAGGCAGGTGTCCGGGAGGAGGCGAGCGTGACAGCCTGGACTGCTACCAGTAGAACTGCTGTAGAGAGCCCAGGGCTTGAGGGAAGGTGAGTCCCCTTCACCCTAGGCAAAGGGAACTTCCTGAGCAGCATTGCTATTATGCCTCCAGCTCTTGGGAGTGATGATGTGATTGTAGAATCTTTGAGGAACGAATGGAGGGATGGAAGGGAATATGGATCAAGTGTGGGTCCTTGCCATGGGCATCCAGACCAGGCCAGTGTTGCCAAGTGTGGGTCCCTGCCATGGGCATCCAGACCAGGCCAGTGTTGCCCTGCTGTTCTTTGGCGTTCCTGGACTCAACCAGCTAACTCAGCTGCCCTGCCGCTCCGAGAGCTATTCCATCGTAGGCATTTTGTTCTGTTTCTGCTTTTCCCCCAACAGTTGGGCAGTAGTCTCCAGCATCTTGAATAAGTTACAGGATTTAATATTGATTTTTTTCATTTTTTATATTATTAATGATTTATTGATAATTTGATGTCTACATTAATCATGCTCATTAATGGTAATTCTTAATGTGGTTTTCCAATTTCAGCCAGGTCTGTTTGTCCTCAAGCCTCAAGCCAATTGCTGTGGCATTTCCTACACTTCCTGGCCGCTTCCCCTCCCCAGCCCCCTCATATCCTTTCCCCATGTTCCCTGTTTGCTGTAAGGTGCAGCTAAGGTAACAGGGTGATCTGTTCAGTGTCTGCCTCTTACGGACATTTGGGTGCCTGCCTGGTAGAAGGCAGGTGGGTATGACCTGGCTTGGCCTTCACGCTGGGCTGAGGGAAGCAGGCCAAGCTAGCTGTTCACCCACCCCACCGCTGCTCACAGGCTGTGATTTTGCATTCCTGGTTTGCATGTCTGACACCTCGCTTGGCACATGATTTATTACAGTTTTAAATAGCCCTTTCCTTCTGGATTGAACTGTCCATATCCATTTGGAGTGGAAAGATTGGCTTCTGGCATTTGTGGTGAAAATGCACCTGAGCGTGATGGTTTGGGGGTTTGGCAATTCCTGCTCTTAGTGGGAGCTGAGGCTGGCAGTCCAGAGAGCTCCCTGTATGGAGCTGGGAAGCCCATGAGTGAGACACACACACAGACAGTTGCCTGGCACCTGGCTGAAGGAGGGCATGGGGGCAGAGAAGCCTTAGTTTCATTTCCCAGCTCCTTGAAGGACAGCATGTCCCAGGCAAAGGGAGGCAGTCCTGTCAAACAGCCTAGAAGGAAGGGGCTTCTGGATGCAGATGGGCCCTTCCCCGGGATTTGGAGTGGGCTTTCCTGTCCCCACAGACAGGCCTAGGCTCTATTTTAAAAACATTTTCCAGGGAGAGACTTCCCCCACCATCTCTTCCTCTCCCCTCTTTCCTTAGAGTTTTACCATCTCTCTAGCCAAATACTTCTTGCTGTCGTTAGAGCCTTTTAGGGACCAGTTAAACTAGAGCAAGGGATGGTTACAGCAAAACATGCAAATTCCCTAACCTTTTACAGAGAAACATAGCCCCTGGATGTCACCTGAAAAAGCTCATCAACTGTGATCACCATCCTGGGAAGAAGGTGGTGAGGACGGCTGCAGAAACCCTCTGGGCGGAGGGGGAGGGGAGCCCTCGCAGCTTCCAGTGCTCTCTCCTTGCATTTCTAGACTGAGCTCCACCGAGAGCCCATCCCCTTTTGTGATGCTGTTGAAAGGCTATTTAATGTCCCAGTAGAATGGTCTTTGGAAGCTGGCAGAGAGAACAGAGGGGATAGGCTGCCTGGCTGCTGCACGAGTCACCTGACTCTGCAAAGGGCGACCCGTCAGCCCAGCCCAGGCCCCTCGCTTCCCTCAAGGTCCCCACAGTGAGTCCCACCTATTTTTGCCACAGTGGTACCAGGATTTGTGCTTCTAACCCACTCTGAATTTGGAGCCCTCAGTGGCTGTGACGGCTGCTGTTCGTGTAGCAGGGGCCATCTGTCCCTTTGACTTGGGGACTTTTTTCAGTTTCATGGTTTCCTTTGCTATCTGAAGACCTTTTTCATATGGGATGTTAGAAAATGATGAGGGGATTTCTGAGAGTTGGAACAATCCATCCAAAGGAATAGGATCGGGTCTTGGGGTGGGAGTGGCTTGTCCTCCAAATTTGGGCAAACAGCTGAGAAGCTTCAAGAATTCGCCAGAATATTAACCCCATTTTTTTTTTTTTTTTTTTTTTTTTTGGTCTTTTCGAGACAGGGGTTTCCCTGTGGCCCCAGCTGTTCCGGAACTCGCTCTTTGTAGACCAGGCTGGCCTTTGAACTCACAAAGATCCGCCTGCCTCTGCCTCCCGAGTGCTAGATTAAAGGCGTGCAGCCACCACGCCTGGCTATTCTTTTACCAACAGAAAAATACAACTGTCACTGTCTATGTACTTTAAGTAGTGAGTCTCTCAATTTGGTGGGAACTTGAAGTTATCCACAGAGTATGCAGAAGCCCCTCCCCAGCCCAGTCCTTTGAAACATGGCTGTGAGCACTGTTCTCCCCTAGCTCAGGGGCTCCCGCCCCCTCCCCACTCTCCCTTGTCAGTGCTGTTATTATCACTGTTGTAAGCAAACTTAGTGTGGTTGTTTAATTGCCAGTCCAAAGGGCTTCTAAATGCACAATCCCACAGTCCAGGGGGAGGTCTCAGAACCATCTACTTGACCCATTCAGTCAGAGGACAGATACTCACTATTCTCATACCATGCACCAACCTGAAAATGGACAGGATGGACTGGCATGGCCCCCGTGCTGTGGGAACTCTGTGTACAGTGGGCAGTCTTTCTATTTTAAGTGTATTTAAATGAGTGTACTGCCTGCATGTATGTAAGTGCACTCATGTCATGCAATGGCCACAGAGGTCAAAAGAGGGTGTTGGATCCCCTGGAACTTGAATTATGGTTGTTAACTACCATGTGGGTGACAGGATTTGAATCCATATCCTCTGGAAGAGCAGCTAGTGCTCTTAACTGCTGAGCCATCTCTCCAGCTCCCCCCTCCCCGTAGTCTTTCTTTTCTAAGTGATAATAAAATATACATAATAGAACATTTACCATCTTTATTACTTTTTTTCTGATACAAGATCTCATAGACCTCTGGCTGGCCTCAAACTGACTATGTAGCTAGAGATGGTCTTCCAGCTTGCACTTCCCAGGAGCTGGTATTTGAGGCTTGTACCATCAACCTGGCTTGTACCTTCCTGGGGATCAAACCCAGGTCTTTGTTGATACTAAACAAGCACTTTACCAATTGAGTTACATCTCTAGCTCTACAGTACTAATTAAGTATATTCATGGTTTTTCTTGCAAACAATTTCTAGAACTCTTTATCCTATAACACTGAAATTAAAAAAAAACAACTGAAATGAACAGTTATTAAATAGCATCTTGCCCGTCATTATGGCTCAGACTGCTAATCTTAGCACTTGGAAAGCTAAAGTAGGAAGATTTCTGTGAGTTTAAGGCTAGCTGGAATCATATAGTCTTTATCCTTTATTGTTGGCCTCATTTGACTCTAGGTTCATGTATGTTTTAGTATCTGTCAGGTTTCCTTTTTTATGGTCAAATAATATTCCATCATGTGTATTAACCACATTTTATTATTGCATGCAGTCCCTGATGGACATTTGGATTGTTTCTACTTCCGAGGTATTGTGACTAACACTGCTTTGAACATGAGTGTCTATACATCTCTTTGAAACCCTCCTTTTGAAAGCAAATGTCCTTAACCTGTGGCCTATGAGCTTCTAGACCTTATCATCTGCAAAATGTAGGCTGCTCATGTGTATGCACAGAGGGGGCAGATTCATAGGTCTCGTTGGGCTTTCAGAGGAGTTAAGATGCCAAAAGGGTTTGGTGTAGGGGGCAAGAAAAGCAGTGGAGGCTGTGTGGCCTTCTTCCCTGCCCAGCTTAGAGCTGTCCAGCAGCAGATGCAGGGAAGCAGGACCACACCTCCACATTTTGCTTCCAGTCCAAGTTGGGCTACTTGGGCTTGGGCAGTTCAGTCCACTTCCCCAGCCTTGGTCTTTTAATACGTAAGATACAGATGAAGACATCTTCCAAGTTTGGGGGGAAGATTAGATTGACAATACAATGATAAAAGGGCATTATGGGATGGGTTGAGCACCCCTCCCATTGAAACCTCAATCCCTGGATCTTCTAGTAAGGCATAGTATGGTTAAATGAAGGCTCTGGGTTACTCGAGGGGTTCTGGTGATCACAGGGGTCCCTGTGGAGAGTCCTGGCCACAGAGGAGGAAGTGGAGGTGATGAGCAAAGCCAGAGTTCTAAGTTCCAGGAGAGAGGGCTGGGAGGTGAGGGGGTCGGATATCTTTCAGAAACTGGAGACGGCAAGGAGCACACCCCTGCCCCCGAGACTTCCTAGAAG
Organism: Rhizomys pruinosus; assembly: GCA_009823505.1. NCBI lineage: Eukaryota > Metazoa > Chordata > Mammalia > Rodentia > Spalacidae > Rhizomys > Rhizomys pruinosus. The sequence goes on along the minus strand of VZQC01003736.1, from coordinate 822,706 downwards.
GAGCTAGCCATGCAGACTTAGTCCAGTGAGCCTGAGTCAGACATCTGGCCCCCAAACTGAGAGGCAACACATTCGTGCTGTTCTGAGCCACTGTTGTTGTGGAAATTCATTGTAGCAGCAATAGGAAGCTGCCACATACAGACCCAGGGGGACGGCAAGGGGCCGATCCAGGCTAAACCACCCACTAGCCGGTGATCTAGGCAAAGCGCCTGGCTTCTTCAGGCCTCGTTTCCTCATCTTTAAACACAAGAGCTCCCACAGAGGTTTGTTAGGAGCGGTGAGTTAATATTTATAGTCATCCAGTGCCTGAAACCCAGTTAGCACTGCGTTTGTCAGATAAATACTTCAAAACAGAGGACCATGTCTGGCTCACAGGACACTATGGGATAATCCCAACTGACTGAACTGCTTGGTAACTTGAGTCTGGGCCGCAGAGGGCTGGAGAGGGCTGGGTAGGCTGAGACACCATTATAATGGAGCAGAGATGCTTGAAGGGATGCCCCTCAACTCCCTGTTACATCAAGTGCTCCCTGAAACGTGAATAGCCCTTAACAGCAAGAGTCATGGCCAAGTAAGCTTGTGAAGCCGCATCTCAGTGTAGTCCAGCTCTTTAGGACAGCTCGGAATCTTAATATGCTAATAAGCCTAGTAAATCCTGAGAAACATTTCCCAAACATTTATCCCTGGGTCCTGATTCTGGGACTTCTCTGGTCTAGTTCTGGAGAACCCATTTCAGAGCTGGGCTGCAAGCCTGGGGCTGCTACAGAAGTCAAACAAAGGCAGGGTTGGCAGAGAGGGCCTGTCAGCCACCTGGGTGCCCGACCATGGAAGGATTCAGGAAACAGGGCTCCGGCTGCTGCTACTGCTGCTGTAATCCAACCCCGTCAGGAGCTGTGAATATAACACCCTGATATCTTCAGGGCCTGGGCCAGCCTCACGTTGAGGCACCCACGATGCCCATGGGCACCTCACTCCTCACATCCAAGCTGCATCTACCTTTCCCCTCTCAGGTGTAGGGAGCACTCCTCCAGGGAAGACAAGCAAGGAGAGGGATGGTGTGGGCCCTGGAAGCAGGCTTGACTCTATGGATAAGGAATTCTGGGGCACCAGACACCTGAAGGGAGGCTTACAGGGTGGAGTAGCCCATGGTTTCTGGCTCTGTGGGGTGGGGGGTGGTTGAGAAGGGATGGGGCAGAACCCTCAGTTGGGTGTGTGGCAGGAGCCCCCATGTGTGTGTGGGTCCAGCACGGTAGCAGTTGTGGGCACTTACAGAGCAGCAGCCAGGCCCCTGGATGGCAAGTCGTGCTCCTCTGTCCTGTGCCCCATAACCAGACCAGGCACCTCCTCAGCCTGAGCCTCACGTGCTTCTGTGTATTTCTGGGAGACAGCTCTAAGCCCCTGACTCATCCGGAGACTGCACTCTTACCTCTGTGATGCTCCACAGAGCCTGGCATCAGAGCTGGCCCAGAGAGGCCAAGGAGTGCTGTGAGCCTTCACCAGCAGCAACCATCTTGGTGACTGGCCTCTGAGGCCTTTTTCAGGCCCTCCTCTGTGAGTGGAGGCCGGGAGTAGCTGCTGTGAAGAGAGCCGCTGCCTTTCTACAGGGAAGCAGCCTCTGCTGTGCTGGGCTGGCTGGCAGGCAGAGCAGCTGGGCACACTGAAATCAATGCTGTTGTTTAGTTCTTATGCACAGGAATTATTTTGACAAGGTGACTTAGTCAGAAGGGATTATTGAGCTGGTCTTGAGACTGGCCTTGGAACAGGGAAGCCCTGCGGGGCAGCCTAGTGGGCTGCACTGCCTGTTGGGGACCTGTAAGCTCTGCAGAGGAAATTCCAGGGCAGGAGAGCACTTGAGGGATCAGTTTCCCTCCAAGAACGACCACGCTTAAAATATCTCCAGTGAACTCCGTGAGCGGCCGTCCCCAGGAGATTCTGCCAAAAAACATTTTATTAAGTTTTTTTTATCACAGAAGCAGTATTGGCTTGTTTTAACACTGAGGTGCATTCTAATTATGAAAGGAAAAAAAAATCAATAGTTCCCCTGATTCCCACTCTCACATCCCAGAGAGGGGAGGTGTTGACTATGAGGTGTTTTAGCCAGAGGTAATTAACATAGCTATTATGCATATGCATGTATGTGCATGTATGTGCATGTGCACTTACACAGAAACATGTCACCATTACATCAAAGGGATTCTTGACTTTACATGCTGTTGATTTTTTAAAATTTTATTTATTTATTTTCTATGTGTATGAATGTACTGTCTACATGCAGGTTTGTGCACCCGTGTCATGCAATGCCGCAGAGGTCAGAAGAGGGTGTCGGATTCCCCTGGAACTGGAGTTCTCCTGGAATTGGTAAATTTTAAAAAAAATCAACAGCATGTAAAGTCAAGAATCCCTTTGATGTAATGGTGACATGTTTCTGTGTAAGTGCACATGGCTAACTACATGCACATACATGCTATGCAGAATAACTAGTGTTATTACCTCTGGCTAAAACACCTCATAGTCAACACCTCCCCTCTCTGGGATGTGAGAGTGGGAATCAGGGGAACTATTGATTTTTTTTTCCTTTCATATTAGTCTAATGCTCAGTGTTAAAAAAAAAAAAAAACAAAAAAATACTGCTCTTGTGATAAAATAAAAAAACTTAATAAAATGTTTTTTGGCGAATCTCCTGGGGACGGCCGCTCACGGAGTTCACTGGAGATATTTTAAGCGTGGTCGTTCTTGGAGGGAAAACTGTATCCTCAAGTGCTCTCCTGCCCTGGATTTCCTCTGCAGAGGCTACAGGTCCCCCAACAGGCAGTGCAGCCCACTAGGCTGCCCCGCAGGGCTTCCCTGTTCCAAGGCCAGTCTCAAGACCAGCTCAATAATCCCTTCTGACTAAGTCACCTTGTCAAAATAATTCCTGTGCATAAGAACTAAACAACAGCATTGATTTCAGCACAGCAGAGGCTGCTTCCCTGTAGAAAGGCAGCGGCTCTCTTCACAGCAGCTACTCCCGGCCTCCACTCACAGAGGAGGGCCTGAAAAAGGCCTCAGAGGCCAGTCACCAAGATGGTTGCTGCTGGTGAAGGCTCACAGCACTCCTTGGCCTCTCTGGGCCAGCTCTGATGCCAGGCTCTGTGGAGCATCACAGAGGTAAGAGTGCAGTCTCCGGATGAGTCAGGGGCTTAGAGCTGTCTCCCAGAAATACACAGAAGCACGTGAGGCTCAGGCTGAGGAGGTGCCTGGTCTGGTTATGGGGCACAGGACAGAGGAGCACGACTTGCCATCCAGGGGCCTGGCTGCTGCTCTGTAAGTGCCCACAACTGCTACCGTGCTGGACCCACACACCATGGGGGCTCCTGCCACACACCCAACTGAGGGTCTGCCCCCATCCCTTCTCAACCACCCCCCACCCCACAGAGTNAATTTTATTTATTTCTGTATGTGTATGAATGTACTGTCTACATGCAGGTTTGTGCACCCGTGTCATGCAATGCCGCAGAGGTCAGAAGAGGGTGTCGGATTCCCCTGGAACTGGAGTTCTCCTGGAATTGGAGTTACAGACGGTTCTCAGCCACCATGTGGGTGCTGGGGATTGAACTCGGCTCCTCTGTAAGAGCAGTTGGTGCTCTTAACTGCTAGGCTATCTCTCCAGCCCTGCTGCTGATTTTTTGTAAGGAGGAATCACACTATGCCCATTACACTGCCATTTTCTGTTTGCTTAGCAATATATTGTGAGCATTTCTAAGTCAATACATATAGATCAGCTTCATTTTTTAAAACCGCTGTGTAAGGGCCACAGTTAGAGGATCCTGACTTAACTGGTTCCATAGTGACGTGGACTCAGGTGATTTTCAGGGTTTAAAAGGTTATAACTTAGCAGTTGTCTAATGAATGTTATTTGATTTCTGTATTTTGTGCATCTGTTGCAAAGACCCTTGCCTTGGGAGAATTAGAGAAATGGTGAGCCACTGAGGTAGGCTATCATTTCAGTCATGCTGCTAGAGTGAGCATGGATCCATGTGCGCAGCCTGTGCTCCTGAGCTTGAACCCAGCACTGCGGCCACCGGAGACTGGCCCCCAATGACCCATGTTAGCCAGGGTGCTGCCCCCACCTCCTTGCTCTGAGGCCTGAGGGACCTGGCTCAGCCCCCACTAGAGATGGCAACGGTGCTCTGATTGTGGGGTGGTATGAAGAGGACTGAAAGAGTTAATACAGCCCAAACACAGTGGGATAGGAGCTCGAGGGTAATGGGGTGGCCACAGTTCACAATAACCTGCCATGGGTCTATGAAGGACCTAGAACACACAGGCTCCAAACACGAAGAGAATGGAAGGGGATGGAAAGCTAACAACCCCAATTTAATCAGTACATGCATATTACGTATCACCTATACCCCATGAATGTGCTGTTATAACATGTTAATTAAAAAGAAAAAATAAAAAGGATACTTAGAACTGTGCAAATTGGAAGAACCAAGTGGTCAAATGGCTGCTCCTCCCCCAGAAGTCCCAGAAGTGCTCTTTGAAGGTATAAAGCTACAAAATAATTCTTCTTCTTCTTCTTCTTCTTCTTCTTCTTCTTCTTCTTCTTCTTCATCATCATCATCATCATCTTCTTTTTTTTTTTGTTTTTTTTTGAGACAGGGTCTCCCTTTAGTCCCAGATGGCCTGGAGCGCACTCTGTAGACCAGGCTGGCCTTGAACTCACAGAGATCCTCCTGCCTCTGCCTCTGCCTCCTGAGTACTGGGATTAAAGGTGTGTGCCACCATGCCTGGCCAGAGTCTTTTTCTTTTTTTTGGCCTTTCGAGACAGTGTCTCCCTGTAGCCCCAGCTGTCCTGGAACTCACTCTGTAACCAGCTGGCCTTGAACTCACAAAGATTTCGCCTGCCTCTCTGCCTCCAAGTCTAGGCTTAAAGGCGTGTCCACCACGCCCTGCCCTGCCCTGTGTCTTTCTAAGAAGTCCTCCCATCTGAAACTAACCTTCTGATGCTTGGGGCACTGGGCCATACATGTGTACCATCGCATGGTGGCTTTTGGCCTGGCCAGACCAGGGTTCTCCTGAGTGCCCTTGGCAGGTGTCACTGGTGGTCTCTTGCCATGCATAAGGGAAGCCTCAGGGAATTTTGAGCCTGAAGTTCACACAAGGCTAACAGAGACCAGTGAGGACCATAAACGATTTCGCCTGGCTCTAGTTCTAAAGCAGTGTCCTCACTCCACAGCAAGAAGCTGCCTATCCCCGAACCGGGAAGCATGGGAACAGAGCACTCTGCCAATAGCCTTCTTTTTTTTATTAATTAAAAAAATATTTATTATTTTTATTTTATGTGCCTGCATGTAAGTGTTCCCATGTTGTACAATGCCCATGGACTTAGAAGAAGGTGGAGTTACAAAGGATTGTTATCTGCCATGTGAGTGCCAGGACTCTAACTGGGGTCCTCTGCAAGGCAGTCAGCCATCTTGACCATTAAGCCATCTGTCCAGCCTGGACAATAGCCTTGTTAATGTAGCAAGTTTCTCTTCCCCCAGAATTTCAGATTCTTCATATGGAACATGAACGGTTGGATCTAATTTGTAATTTTCCACTTTCTTCTAATGAGATTTTTTTCATATAAGTCCAATATGATAAACTCAGCTTTCTTGTTAAAGAGTAGAGAACAGCATTCAATGCCAGCGCACCGCCACTCCCAGTCCCCGCACTGCCTCCATGTCCCACACCGCACCTCCTCTCCCACCCAGTGCCCGCACTGCCTCCACGTCCCACACCGCACCTCCTCTCCCACCCAGTGCCCGCACTGCCTCCACGTCCCACACCGCACCTCCTCTCCACCCAGTCCCCGCACTGCCTCCACGTCCCACACCGCACCTCCTCTCACACCCAGTCCCCGCACTGCCTCCACGTCCCACCCCTTTAGCTGGAAAACCATTGGGTTTCTTCTGATCATGTTGAGAGCAGAGCTGCAGAGCTGGAAATAAGGGCATGGGGGTCTGGTTCCAAAGCTGCTGGGGGCACAGGCCTGGAGCTTGGCTCTGCAGGGTGTCCGTCCATCCATCCATCCATCAATCCATCCATCCATCCATCCATCCATTATGAGTTGGGTTCTATGTTACAATCACATGTCAAGTTCTAGGAATATAGAACGAACAAGTAGATAAGACCCCTGTCCCAAAGAGCTTCCATTGCAGGGAAACAAACAGTAAACAGACGAACCATTTCATTTCATAAGCTATGTCTGCTAGATGCAAATAAAACAGGGAAAAGAAATGCTATCCTACCAGTGAGTGGAGTGAAGAGGAGGAGACTCAAGGGAAGAGGAGGTGACCCCATGCCTGATGGAGGTGAACTCGGCAGAAACAACAGGTTGGCATCCAAGAAGCTCCCAAGAAATAAATGGAAGTATCCAAGAAATCCCCTCCCAGAGACTGCTGGAGAGACCTCAGGTTGTTTGATGCAAGAAGGCTGGCGCTTGCTGCAGTGGCCACACCCTCATCCCCCCATCCATCCCATCCCATCCCATCCCATCCACCTTCGAGCTGCTGAGGTGAATGGCCTAAAACACGAACAAACCATGTCACTTCCCTCCCTGGACTCTGCCAGTGGCTCTCAAGAGTATTCTGAGTTAAGTCCAACCTCCTAGATGCACTTGAACCTCCAAACTCATTCCCTGCCACAGGACGCCTGTCTCATCGCGCCACCCACATCACGCAGCCCTAAGCTGTATCCCTGGGAGTGTTCAGCACACCGTTCTGCTTCTTCCTGACACAGCTCCTGACAAACTGCCTTTCTTCCCACAGTCCTTATTGGCCTCCACATGAGGCTGGGTGCCTTCCTCCAGGACTGCCAAGTCCCTCTGACCCCTGCTGTCACAGAGCTAATCTCCAAATTGCAGCTGGGGAAGGATGGCCAGATTTGCAATACCTGCCCCAATTTCAGGGGAGGTGGGGAGGGAGGGTCCAAGTCTCTCCGTTAGCAACAGTGCTCGCTAGATACGAGGCCTGTGCTGTGTGCTTTGCAGGCACCATCTCATTTAGGCCTTAACGGGGTTCTGGTTAAGTGTTATTATTCCCATTGTACAGATAGGGAAATAGAGGTCCAAAGAAATGTGGGGATTCACTAATGGTCATACAGTTAATGAAGACTTAGAATTCACTAATGGTCATACAGTTAATGAAGGGCAGGCTTAGAATCTTGCAAAGCAGGACTGGAGAGATGGCCTAGCAGTTAAGAGCACCACGCTCTTGCAGAGGACCCGGGTTGATCCCCAGCACCCACATGGCGGCCGGACCGTCTGAAACTCCATTCCAGGAGAACTCCAGTTTCCAGGGAAATCCGAGACCCTCTTCGACCTCCGCGGCATTGCATTGCACACGGTGCACAGACCTACATGCAGACAGTACATTCATACACATACAAAGATAAATAATAATAAAAAATAAAAAAAAAAAAAAGAATCTTGCAAAGCTTGCTCTTGTTCCTGACCACTGAGTCCCCAGCCCAGGCTGTGCTGAGGATTTGGTGACTTCCTGGTGTCTGCCTATCTTGGGCCAGGCCAGGAAGAGTTACCAGTTCTCTCTGCCTTGGCAGATGAGACAGAGGTGGTTTCTGAGTACTGTGCTTTCTGGGATAAGTGGAATGATTTTCCCAACAGGAAGCTTCTGAGTTTCCATTTTGGCTTGGGGTAGGGAGGAGGTTAATGATTTGAGCACTGGCTGCTGGGACAGTGATCCAACCTGTTGTTTATAACCTGGAGATTCTTTAACCCTGGCTTAGAGGGCTTTGCAGCAACTAAAAATAAAGAGATTTTGGGATCCTTGAGCAGCCTTGGGAGCTGAGGTCAGGACCAAGTGCAAGAGGTGAGCTATGGGAGCTAGGTTTGCAGCCCCCTCCCCATGCTAACATGCCCATCAGCTCTCTCTCAAGGACCAGCTCAGGTGCATGATTCTAGCACTGAGCAGCAGTTCAAGGCCAACCTGAAACACAGAGCAAGAACCTGCTTAAAAAGACAAAATATGTAATTCTAGCCCTTGGGAGGTGGAGGCAAGAAAATCAAGAGTTCAAAGTCATCCTCAGTTACATAGGGTGTTCAAGGCCAGCCTGAGCCAAAAAGGAGTCTGTGAGACTGCTCAGTGAGAAAAGGCTCCTGCCAAGCTTGATGACCTGAGTTTAGTCCCTGGACTCCATATGCCTAAAGGTGGTAACCAACACCCAAAAAATACAGGAATAAATACGTTGAATTAGAGATAAATATTTCAATAAAGAATTTCTAGACAGGGTCTCCCTGTAGCCCCAGCTGGGCTGGAACTCTTTATGTAGACCAGGCTGGCTTTCATCTCACAGAAATCCACCTGCTCGTGCCTCCAAGTGCTGGATTAAAGGTGAGCACGCATCACCACACTAGCTATTTTCAACATTTTTTAAAATAAACGTAATTTTTAAAATTTTGATTATTTTTTTTTTTAAATTTTATTTTATTTATTATTGTAGAGGTACTGTCTTTTTTGAACTGCAGTTTGTGTTATCACCCAATGACGTTGCAATGCCAGCGAGGTCGAAGAGGGTGGTCCGGATTCCCCTGGAACTGGAGTTTTTCCTGGAAAATTGGAGTTCAAGACGGTTCTCTGCACCACTGATGGTGCTGGGGATTGAACCGGTCCTCTGTAAGAGACAGATCTGACGCTCTAACTGCTAGGCTACTCTCCCAGCCAATTTTTAACATTTTAAAACAAACCAAACAAATAAGAATTCTGGATCTGAGATCTCCGGAGCCAGCAGAAGGGAAGAGCAGGAAAAGGCAGGGTAGGGACTGGATGTCTCAGCAAGGCTGATTGTTTGAGCCTTTAATACAGCTGTCTTTGGCTTGATTGGCTTTTGGGCTGTGGGGGCGGAGTTATCCTCCCAGCCGGTATTAAAAGTGGGCTTGGTGGACTCTTGAGATCTGAGATCTCTGAGGCCAGCAGAAGGAGGAGCAGGAAGCAGTAGGGACTGGGTGACCCCACCAACTGGGATTGGAGGCATCTTGAGGAGGCAAGCAAAGCAAGCCTTCAACACAAGTGAAGAGGCATTTAGACTCACAGGGGAATACAGGCAAGGAGAAGCGCATATGACATGATCACAAAGAAGAGACAACACTGCAAAGGGGCAGAATAATCCGCGCCAAGCCCTACCAACCCTATGGAAGACTGCTGCAGTGGGATCCCTCTGGGGAAT